>JAPFUF010000177.1:0-28824 GCA_030780645.1 Aschersonia sp. MBC 508 | reverse complement strand
CCGACTCATCAATCAATATGATCCAACCATTCTCCTGGTTCCAGACGAATCAATTTGGTATCGCAGCAATAAATGAACTCGTATTGTTTTGATGCTTGACTGTCCGAGGAGATGTCGCCGTTTCGCGAGCCATCAAGCGCTCTCACGTGCGACCTGCATTCATTCGCCCCTTCTCCTCGATACGTAAATCCTCACTCACTGTATATGCGCACTAGAGTCAAGCTATTCATGACCCCCAAGGGTATAAGAAGCCTTGCTCGGGTATATTATAGAGTAATAAAGCTGCTTGCTAATGATTCCGAATATCAAAGAATCCCCAAGTTCTGACGGGTTCTCCCATCACAGCCCAGATATTCCTTTTCCTTACGCCGTGATTCACCCTCACTTAATGTAAAAGAGCAGAGGACCACCACTTGCAACGCCTTGCTGTCCGCGAACTACAAATGAATGGGGCACGGTTGCTCTGCACCCATCAGACCCCGACTCTGCTGTGTCAGCCTGTTTTGGTGCGTCCCTGAACCCAGCTTAGCCTCTTTGCGCGAGGCGTTCTTCCATCTCGGGTTCCTTCGTCGTCTCCAACACCATCACCACCCTCATCTTGTACCCCGTTGCTTTCTCGACGGCGGCCAGTGAAAACACTGAGTCTGTCCCTCAGCCCCCCGCCGCCAGTTTTCCGCCGGTCACCCGACTCTGAGCCACCCGTGCTAGTAGCCGGCCGGGAGTCACTGCCGCCAATGTTGCGAAGAATTCGACGGTGATTCGTACCGGCAAATCCACTGCTCGAAGACGGTCGCAAGGCATCAGAACCGATGTTTGTGTCGTGACGCGCCTTCTCTGGCGATGGTGGAGTTGTCATGGCGAGGAAGGCTGGCGCAGCACTATTCTTGGTCGCTGATGATCCGCCCGTTCCGTAGGAGCGCGCGCTGGCAACGCTACTGCTGCGACTGTTTGACTCTGGAATGGGTATGTTGCTTTGTGTGCTGCCATTCCTGAACCTGGGAGGAGATCTAGAATAATCGACTGGCGAAGTTCCATAGTAACTGGAAGAATCGTCACTTTCGTTGATGCTCACGGCGTAGTGCTGCGATGCGCCAGACGGCGTGATGAGCACGGAGCTGTTGGCCATCTCTCGAAGCTTGCTGCGCTGTTCAGCATTTGGGCGGTGCTTCGAAAATTTGTTTCCAATGATTGCACCGGTGTGTGAAATCAAAGCCTTGACCACCGCCTTTTTCAAAGCGAGCGCCAGATCCAAGTTGGACCAGGTCTTGTTCTGCCACTCCATGGTGGGAAGCCTGAACACAAAATCGTGAACGTCCTCGAAATTGCGTTGATCTTTGCCCTTGTAACTAAGACACAGTACTACCGACGGCATTCGGATGTAGGCAAATGTCATGTAGTTACTTGCACGGCTAATCATCTTCGTCAAGTCATCCGATTGCTGTTGCTGTTGTTGTTGCTGCTGCTGCTTGTCTCCATTGCCCGACTTGCCCCCTCTCCAGCGCGATGCCTTCTTTGACTCTGCCGAGTCTCTGCTTTCTTTGGACGAGAACCCAGTGGATGAACGAGCGACTGAGCCTGGTCGAGGTTGGCCAGCACTTCGCAGCGAATCATAAGATGCCTTTTTCGATATAGTGGTCTTGCCCGTGTTGCCTGATCGAAAGAGCCTGAACGCGTGATTCTCGCCAGTAGTGACGCTGAGCGCCTTCTTTGGGCTACGGTCTTGACCGGCATTTGACGTAAGTGTAGGACGCAGCCGCAATTCGAGCGACCCAGCTCTCGTTGTGAATCCAGACGAGGAGTCTTTGTCCACAGACGGAGTGCCAAGGCGGCTGTTGGAGCTGTGCAGAGACTCTGTATCATCATCGTCCTGGCCGGTGAGATGGTGCTTAACCATAAGAGGTGAATCGTCCTTATTGCCTTTGTCTCCGTCCATGCCGGGGAAGATGTACTCAAATAGTCGTTTGCCGGCTTCCCTCTCAAGTTGAACCTTCATCGGGACCAGGTTGACCTCAAAGCGATCCATGACGGGAA
This sequence comes from Aschersonia sp. MBC 508, assembly GCA_030780645.1. NCBI lineage: Eukaryota > Fungi > Ascomycota > Sordariomycetes > Hypocreales > Clavicipitaceae > Aschersonia > Aschersonia sp. MBC 508. Next base: position 26,793 of record JAPFUF010000177.1, on the reverse strand, counting down.
TTCCGGCAATTGCCTCTAGCATATGCCAGTAGACGCGAATCATATCTTGTTGTGTGTCGGTCGTAGCTTTTTTATTCGATTCGTCATAGGGCGCAATAATAGCCGGGTACGTAGCATCCGGCAGCAAATTCAGGCCCAAAACTTTTCCGACTCGGATCAAATTCATATGGGAGCCATCGGAATTGTCTGTGCGATCATACTCGACATCCTTGAGCTGCAATTCCACGAGAGGCTCCGACGAATCCTGTATGAGATGCCACACAATGTCGCGCGCTGAGATGCTCCATTTCAGCAATGCACTCGTATCACTGTCGGTATCGTACTTGCGCTGGGATGTGGTGATGGCTTTCATCATAAAAAACAACTCATCTTCACAAGCAGCCAAGTCGCGTTCGAGTGCCAGGCGATCCTCCCAGCCCTTCTTGTCCAGGTATTTAGAATAGACTTGAAAGTGGCTCTTGATTTCCTCCAGCTGCCTGATGCGCTCTTGAAGTTTCTGCACCATCCTGGGAGTGCCACTGAGGTCACTGAAGTCTGATGCGAGTATGATCTTCTCAAGTCGTTCGCTACGGGTCTTCTCCAAAGGCTCACTGTACATGAGAAGATCCAGGACGATGACATACATGGCATAGTATTGCGAGCTGTTGCATAGGGCCCGCGCTTGCGGAAATTCAACCCATAGGTTGTCGGAGCGGCACTCTTTGCTGTCGGTTTGATCAACATTTCCTGCATCGCCCTTGTTCACCTCGTCATTATACTTGAGACGAAGATTATTGTACTTATCATAGCGAAGCATGGCGGACGTCTTCTGCACCACGCGTTTGAATCCGAATGGATCAGCCTGGAAATTGAACATGACCTCCATAGGAACCCAGGGAGGCCACGCTGATCCCTTTGGTGTTCCGTACTTGCTTCCGGCGTACATCGACACCAGGCTTGTCATGAACCACTTCTGATGGGTGACGAAAAACTGCGTGCTATCCATGTTGACGAGAAAACGACGCTGGACGAGGCCGCTGACGGTGTCAGAGATCCTTTCTTTGTCCATGACCTCCACAACCTTGAGCTCCATGCCCTTGGCAGTGACCATGACCACATGCTTCTTGTTCTTGGCGCTTTGCAGTTGGATCTGTGGCGCAATCAATCGAACATGATAGCTACTTTGAGGGCTGAACTCCTTCGAAATGCCACTTTCCAGGTGCTCAAGTGTGCCGTTGTGATCATCGCCATTAACGTCAAAGCTGGCGTTGACGAAGCGATTGCCGTCTCCAAGAATGCTTTTGATGCGATCCTCGAGGTCAGTGGTACTATCCTTCTCCCGTACACTGGAGCTGGGCGATGCATTGTCGCCGGAAGCTTTCGGAGCTGCGTTGCCTCTGCTGGCAGTTTTGTTGCTCTTCGCTTTGGTCTGCTCCTCAACAATGTCGAGGATGAACTTGACTGCGGGACGTGAGAGGTAATAGACGAAACCTCGGCGTTGGCTGTTTTGATGAATGTACCGAAGCACGACGTTCCGAAGCAGATTGTTCCACTTCAGCTGCAAATTATGGATGACAAAACGATTCTTAAATTCGCTCTCGAACTCGGAGGTTGGAGGGACCTCTACACCTTCCTCTGAAGAAGTTGAAGCGGAAGTGGATGGTGCTGAAGGTCTCCTTTGGCTGTTGCTGTTGGTCCTCGACTTGCTTCGCATCTGGTCCAGCATTGTCTTTAGAAAAAGCTCTTTTTCCTTCAGAACACTTGTGTGCTTCCTCAATGCTTCAAAGTTGTCGACGAGTTCGGGATCTTCCGAGTTGGTCTGAATGACTTTGAGCTCGGATTCACCAACATCGCGCGAGTGTGATTCCATCTGCACTGTCAACTGGTCCAACCGTTCTTGTATGAGCTGACTTTGCACCCTCTTGGGATCATCGTCATGCGTCATGGTGCAATGATGCGTTGGCTCGTTGCCAAATGGGCTGGTTCTAGTTGGATCACCGGCGATGATGCCACCAATGTCGGTTTGTCGAAAATAGGTCAGGCGCGGCGCAAATGCCAGAGGCAAAATCTTCGTATGAGGGTGGGGTTCAGTCGGTAGGATCCAATCCAGTTCTACGAAATCGTCCATGTCGATCCAGCTGAAATCGTTGTCGGGAATGGTAAATCGCGAAAGATCCGGCTTCTCATCCTGATCCGTGATGAGAGAAGAGATGGACCCCTTTTTGATGGCTTCAGTAGTCGTGCCCTTCAAACTTGCCGAAACTGCCCGTACGTCGGCATTGGAAAGATCAAGTTGGCAAGCATGAATCTTGATGCCCGATGTCCTGCTCTGTGTGTTCTTTCCCTTGGCAAGAGTATTAAATTCCTCCCGTCTTTGGTGTAGATCGAGCATGAAACTGTCGAAGCGAACTTTCAGACCTGTCGCAGAAACCGCATTTTCCGCGTAGTCCTCAGCGTCCTTGTGCTTGTAGATGTGGCTTAAAAATAGAGGAGCCAGAAGTAGGCTGTATTTGACGGTGGCTAGATGGCGACCAAATTTCTTACTATTTCTTTCCCGCCCAGGCCATAGATTGCCCTGGCGAATTGGGAGAGACATTGGTTGACCAAACAATCCCCACCACTGGAAGAAGTGGGTGAAAAACCGTGGAGTGAGATGCACCGTGTTGTAGCTCCTTGAGGGGTTCGGGTTGTCTGACATCCAGTCGCGGTCAACTGGGGCGCGAACTGCAATAGAGAGATGAATATGGCGACTTCTGAAACCTCGCAAGGCGTCGTATGGCAAGCCGTCCTCAGTCGGCTTGGCGTAGATCGGGTTCTTCAATGCAACCTCGTAGTGAGGCCTGAACGAGAAATTTCTTTTCCCGTCCTCGATAGCTCTCTCAAACAGCAGGCCTGCTAGCCACTGCACCTTGCCAGAAAGCTTCATGACGACTTTCTTGAAGATTGCACCATCCTTGAACGTGTCCTCAGTCATGACCGAAAGGTCCTGGTCCCTGCGACGCACAGTCTCGCGAACTTGGTGACTGTAATCGGGTACAGCCAGGATATACTCTCCGCTATCTACAGTCATGAACTGCTTCGGGTCGTCCTCGGCATTGATGTTCCATCTTACGTCGTTTCGCCAACACATCAAGAAGCCAGCACCATTACCCGTAACTTGGTACGGGTCGCGCGTCCCTTTGAGAGACAAGTGCATGTCGCCATCTCCCTTCCACGCCACATGTACGCGTGAGTGTGTGTTGAGACGCAACTTGTCCCAGAAGCCGACTCGTTCTGATTTGTCAACCTGCGGCTTTGTGAACGATTCAATGACCATCATCATATCTTGTATGGCGGGCTGATAACAAGGACCCCAGGTAATTCGTGTGGGCAGAGCCGTGTTGATATCCATGAAAACCTCCGAAAACGATTTGATCGGCCCAATGGTACGCCGTACCTCAATTGCGAAGCTTCCCTCGTTCGACGAGGTGGGGTCGCTGCTCCGAGGGGGCACAACATTGACCCGAACTTTTCTCGTTGATTCGAGCCCTCGGAATTCCTCGGCCACCACAAAATTGGCCTTCAAGGAGACGGACGGCACTCTTGAGGATTGGCCGGTTTTGAATCCAGGGATGTGTAATAAGGGAAGCGGGTAATCGCGCAAAGAGATCCGCACTTCGCTCATCTGGATAGCCAAATGCATGGGAACAAGGAGACCGTATTGCATGTCTTTTGGCATTCCCTTTCCAACCTTGAATAGGAAATCAGGCAACGCCCTCATGGCGAAGGTTGGCTTATCGATCATGACCTGAAGATCTGATGATCCAATCGACATCAATGCAGGCCTTTGGGGTACTTCTAAGATATTCTCGGATTCTTCCAAGTCTTCTGTCAGCAAATCAGAGCCCCAGAACGATTTTCGCAACTCTCGCATGCTACATTGCGAGGTCTGGTATGCCCTGTCAATGCGCTTCTTCCAAGCTTGAGCATTGAACTTGTTGAGCGTGGTATGAGCCTCCATCTCAGAGACCCTGGCGTGGCCATGAACGCCGACATGTTCTCGTTCCGGGTCATATCGGGGCATGGTGCCCCCTCGAATTTTGTGACCGGTGCCATCAGCCTTGTAGGCATCTGCACTCCTGCTTCGAAACCACCGAGACGATTGATTGTCTGGGCGACCACGAGAAAACGTGGATCGTGAGCGGAGCTTACTGCCGCCCTTGCGAACCTCCTCGTCGCGAACTTTCTTAGACTTCACACGAAAGGCTTCTTCGCGAGCCAGCCGTTGTACCTGCTCTTCTCGACCAGTGCGATAGATGATTCCAAGTTTCCATTCAAAGGCGCCATCCTCGAGCTCAAAAAGGAAATTGTGTGATCGAATGGAGACCTTTGGAACCATCTTGGGACCCTCGGGCTTCTTCTCCAAGATATATTCGTTTGTGCCAGTCTTGAAACGATGGTGCAGTTGTTGCACTGACTTGAACACATTCACGAAATTATCGGTTATTCGAGCAAAGATGACCTCATGGGGAACAGCAACCCGTATAGCTTCAGCAGCAATGTCAATCAGCCTTTCGGTAGTATAGTTGCCGTGCGAAGACTTGTGTTTCGACTCTCGCAAGTCGACTCGGCCGTGCTTGATTCCCACCATGCTTGACCAAACGTTGCGCATGCGAGGGGTCTCAACATAAAGCCGCACGAGACTGGAAGACATATATGGCGTCGACCATCTGTGGCGACCCGCTTCTAATCCATATACGCGTAACATGAGCAGTGGCTCATGAGGCATTTCAGCCTTGATCTGTACGAGTGCAGCCTTGATATCGATAGTGACGAGTTCAGGGGTCACCGTAGAGGCGCCATCGGCATCAGCAAGACCTGTTTGGGGAACAAGACGACTGTTGTCTCGATCAAAAGTGCCCTGCTGACGAGGTCGCGTTACATCACGACTGGTGCGCATAAAGGCTCTTCTCAAAGTTAATACAGCAACTCCAACGGCATAATGTCGGTACAGCGAATACTGAAGCCTAATGGTCTTGGTATTAGACTGTACGTGGAAGAGAGGCCCGTGCGCGTCACTCGTGGCTGAGAAAGCAAGTTCGAGTCGCGGGATGTTCACAAATGGCTCGACTTCGAGGCGATCGGCTGCTTCAACGATTTGCGCCTCAATACCTTTGGCATGCAGTGCAAGACGGCGACCATCTCCCGTGACCTGGGGTTTTCTTCTGAAGTGCGGCGAGGCGGGCGACGGAGTCAAGTCTGAGTCAGATTGTGTGATCGATCTGCTTTGGGTTCGCCGTCTTCCTGGCCGCCTTTGTAGCCCATCTAGGCGATGGGCCCTGTATTCCGCGCCGAAGGTGTCCAAGTGCACGAAGACTCCTCTGGTATCGTTGGAAATGTCCTCGTCCACACCAGCAACCTCCATATTAAAGTCAGTAGCCTCGATCTCGCACCTGATAAGCCATTCCGGCATGGACCGTAAGAAATTTTTTGTTTTGGCAGTCTTGGAAGTGGCTCGCTTCTCCGGCTCAACATCGATCCGAAGCTGCCGGACGATCTGGCGGAGCCCATCCGTTATCTCAGGTCTGACCATACTGATCCCAAATGAGTGTACAGAGCCCGTCAATTCGACATGCAATTCAGGCCGCGCCGCCAGATGCGCCTTCAGGTCGAAGGACTCGGTCGTCATGAGGTTGAAGCGTTCTCCGGCGCAGGTTTGGTAGTACAGGTGATGTGATTGCAGCCTCATCGCACCATCTAGGAAATAGTGCATGTCCTCAACAGACGAATGAGATGATTCCAAATCCAGGGATACCGATGAGATGGATGAAATGATCAGATCAAAATCATCCGGATCTTCTGTGTCTCGTAAGGGCTTGAGTTTCATACGAAGGACGGGCTCGTGCATTGAAAATTTGATGTTTGCCTTGGGGAGCAGTCGGGACATGATGCTATGTCTGCTGTCCTGAGAGGCTCTTTTAGCACGGGATTTGGGCTGCATCATGGCTATCAGCAAAGGCAAATGGGCAGGATCGAGATCGATGGACGGTGAGGTGACTACTGCGTTGGCGAACATGATGTTTGCATTCTTCTCGGCGATGACTCCATCTTGAGCCAATTGAATCGATTTCGAAGGAAGTGTTGTTCTCATGGTTGTAGTCGCCATCGGTATGTACAATAGTCGTTGAGGGCTGCCGTGGCCGTCATCGATACCGACGGATATGGACAAAGCAGCTGCCAATGCCTCGTGAGCAATGTCTTGCGAAGAGAAATACATGCGATGAGCCGGGGTTTTTGGGTCCAGCCGATGCAAGTCAATACCGATCTCCTTCATTGAAGCACTCAGTAGCATAGGGCATCCCTCGGGCTTGACAGTGGAAACCTTCTTAGTCATGCCGACATAGCTGACGGCAAATTGGATCTCTTTGATGCCGCGTGTTAGAGCACCAACGAAGTCTCTCGAGTCCGTGACCGTTTTCATCAATTTGTCGGCGTCTGCAACCATTCCGTCAGGCTCTTCCTCAGGCACCCGCGGCAACGCGTTGTCAATCGGATTTTCAGTCACGGAGGACCGTGTTTCTTTTCGCAACTCTTTACAGCGTGCCGCGCAGAGCTGTAAATTGTCAATCGGGATGTGGACACGCCCCAGTTTCAAGGAGATGGTGGCATCTCGCAAGCCCTGCCTTGACTCATATAAGAAACCATGTACATTGAGCAAACAGTGGTCTAAGACGTCTAGCGACTCTTGCCCCTCGGCAGTGAACAAGACACTGCGCGTTGAGATGATCCATTCAGCTTGGCGCTGCTGCTGCTTTCTGTGATGAAACTTGAAAAGTCGAGCATGGTCAACCATTTTGCGTCTCGTGTCGACAGCAATGGTGAAGCTGCCCACTTGAACACTACCGACGCCAACAATGTTGACGGTAGAGTTGGTGGCAACCACATCGACCATTCTGAGCCATCTGATGTTGGTGTGCAGTTGTTTGATCTTGTCTTTGAGCCGAGCCAGTTTCGCCCACGTCTCACCTGGCGATTTGCTATCGTGGTGACGGTGATGCTGTTTGTGCAATGGGATGGAACCCTTGGGATGTCTCTCTGGCCCCGCCATGCCACCGTGATCGTCCGCGCTTGTCGAAGTGAACTTCTGTCCGTCAAGCTCGCGTATGTCCACTGTGACGACCAGCTCGCTCAACACAAGGCTGATCCATGTGGGCTGCGCAAATGTTGGACGGTGAACATTGAGGCCAAGCCCTCTGATTTCCACCCGACAGCCATCCCGGGGGGTGTAAGCGAGTCGACGTAGTGAGAGATAGCCGATTCGCTGGATGGAAACGCCTGTAAGGATTCGTATGATGGCGAAGAAAACGAAAGATGAGAGATACAGCAGGACGAATACTCCCAGCAAAAAGGTCGGGTTGAGGAGGGCCATGATATAATTGGCGAAGCAGACCCTCAGCTCAGCGCAGCCCAAGACCTAGAGCCCGGGAGGTGATGCGACTTTACACGCTCGTCTGTCAGTCATGGCATCATGCGCTGCTATTGGGATGTTGCAGCATACCTAGAAGCCACTGAACAAGATATCATGTCGGGAAGGATCACTTCGCGGCGCAAAGGCAGCATGCCATGGCCACAATTTTGTTAGAGGAAAGTCGCAGGTCGAGGTAAATCGGGCCTGACGATGCACCCAGTCGCGCTCGAGAAACCGATGAGAGCGACCTCAGGTGGCGGCAAAGCCTGGAAGATGGGAGAGAAGAAGGCGCAGCAGGTCGCGAGGTTGGCGATTGGATGTGTGGACGCAATCTTGTGGCTTTCGCGGCAGGACGATGCGGATGGGTCGGAGCTGCAGATGGTTGAGGCGTTTGCAGCGAGGCGGCTCGATTGCGGACGCGGGAATTGAATCGGCAGCAGAGTGTTGGAAGAGTATTCAGGAATCCGGCTAGATGCTATAGGTCTATTCTAGCTTATCACGCTGGTGAGAAAGCTCGTGATTGAGATGAAAGTATTGATAAAGAAGCTGAGAGTTGGCGATCAACACTCCAAACCCACCAGATAGGACTAACTGGACAACTAGGGGAAAAGTGGGTAGCGGTCGTTGGCCGCAGCCAAGGAACAGCCCAGCTTGGCTTGCTAGTAGCGGATCAGGCTAACACAATAGGACCACGAACCTGGGGATTACTACATATGAATATTATGGAGCACAGTCGACGCCTCGAAATTGGAAACCGCTTGGGCTGAATATCACATGTTTCGTTGTCAGGACTGGGAGTGTTGAGCGCAATATGGCAGTGAAGATAAAATTTTGACATCTCAAGCACAGCTGGTCTCATTCTGCGCAATGAGCCACCTGGAGTCACAGGCGCAGAGCGCAACGTGGCAGGGGTCGTGTACCTATTGTAAAATACCTGGCTGCGAATCAGGGCAGGGCCATTCGTGAGATTTGATGCGACGTCACCACCGACCGCGGCGAGCGACTTGTCTGGTTTTGACACCGCCGACAGGAGGCAGGTCCACCACCACCAGCCACACAGCGATTGTTTGTCACACAGTTCTCCGTGACCGCCCATACGATTATCAACGCCACATATTGAAAATGCTGCGATCTTGCAATTCGATAACCTGCGAAACATGCTGCACTACAGCAGTCGACATGTGACCTTTGCGAGCGTTCCAAATTGTGCTATGTCGCAGTCGCGTGCTGACGCCTGATCAATCGAGGATGAGCATATCGCAAGTCGACGCTGGTTATAAGCTTCAATCGACACTTCTCGCCTTGAATAAGCCAGCATGTGGAGAGGAGGCTTTGAATGCATAGAACGAATCTTGTGAAGCGATGTTTCCTTACAAAAGCTAAGCCAGAGACAACGGCAGTGGAGAAATCCGAGACTTGGACAAGAATGGCTACATCAGAAGGATTCATCCGTGGCGTATGATCGTAGATAAGTAAATGCTCTGGTTGCCTCCCATCCTGCACGCAGATGCTCTCACACACGCTACAAATTTTGGCAGCTGCCACTGCGTGACTTATCTTGGGCGGCTACACAAAGCACGTGGAGAGAAGGCAGTGCCAATTTGGGATGTACAAGAATTGCTCTGCTGCCTTCATCATGATGGTGATTGCCGACTACAGACTAAAATCAATGTTCTGAGCGTTTTGTAGAATATGATACCACGAATCCTCTGACAAACGGGTGTTCGTAGACTGGCATGGCTTCCTCCCAATAGAGCCCTATCTCCAACTTTCCGTCTTAGCAATATGACGAGTTCCGAAGTTCGTTCTCTCCCCCGGCTATGGAGCGCCAAAAACCTGCAAGTCATGGGCAGACATCGACTTCAACCTGTTCATAAAGCATGGTCTGGGTCAAAGATGGCCATAAGCCAGCATTTTAGAGGGTCTGGTCACATGCATTATAGACAGAACGTGTCAATTCGTCGGATCACGCCTATCTTCAGCGTCCTTGGCCTGCGTTGCCTGTCCAGCAACTCTCAACTCTGCAATTCGATCATCGATGAGTGCAATGTCGACCTCGACCTTGAGCAGTTTCTCTTCCATCATTTGGATGTACTCTTCGTCTGACAGTTTCTTTAGCGGACTCAACTGGGACCACCAATTGCTTTCGTATTTTGTTCCGTTCTTTGGTAGTGACGGAGCTGACTTATTTGCGACTAGTTGGCCACCGGCACCTGCCAAGCCCCAGATGACCATTGCTGGCAAAATTCTCGTAGGACCCCCTGGAACGAGCGATTGTCAACGAAGAGTGTGAGCGACTTGATACACGAGAGCGAAGCTTACGTGCAAGACCAGTGACGGCGCCCGCTGTTGAACCAGCAAAGCCGCTGACGGCGACCTTTTCCCCAGCGTTCATTCTGTCGTGATTGCCAAATGCTTTGAAGCCCACCGTTCGCGTAACTGGTCGAATCAGTGACTGTCTCTTGGAAATCTGATGCACAATGACCCAAACACAATAAGTCTACCTACACCAAAAGGTGCTTCCCAGCATAAACCACTGCGTGCCAGATAGAAAGCCACTGACCACAGGGCTTGTATCTCTCGCGATTGCCCCCCCTACCCCTGCCAAAACGCCTACTATACCTATGATGAAAAGGATTAGCGTCGTGCTTTGCTTCGACTTTTCCCTCTATGGACGGAGCTTCGTACCAGAGTAAAAGCCGACTTTCAGTGGTGGCGCGACGAGCTCAACAAATTCAGAGGGCAGGAAAGTTTGCCGTATCAGGCGAGGTCGGGCGTCAGTGGGAGGCGAGCCATCGTTGCCAATTGGCGCCATGGTGAAAGCACACGCAAAAGAATGAGAAGCAGCCCACACAAGTCGACCGGCAAACACATCAAATGCAGCGGGATCGTGTCATCCGCGTCGTCGGCCTAGTGCCGCTCCGAATTTTTTACTCTTGGCTCAGTAGCATCGTACGCAGGTCGCGTGCGGTAGTCGGTGGTGGTGGACGCCGCGGTACATTCAGCCACGTTCGTCTCGCGGTCATGGTCCGAGAAACAAACCCGAATTTGACCAATGTCCAATGAAATACTGAGCTTTGATTAACTACGCCTGCGTCACCGACCCGATCTGTCCACGTCGGACCGCACACACGCATTGAGGAGCTAGTCTAAATAGGGACTAGTGCTTCCCACTCCCTGCTCTGGCGAAAATTGAGGCAACCCTCATATCTCCAGCATTTTTTGCACGCTCCAGCAAAATTCGCCTTGAACAACCCCAGACACGGCAACGCTCGTCGGGGTCTACTTTGAGCCATCGACACTCCTCGGCCCAGCGCTCATTTGCCTCCTGGCCCGGAAACGATTTATCTCGTCTCTTTCCCACTTCACGTGGGATCAATCTCCTCTGCGCCTTCTCCGACTTCCTCTCATCGCTTTAGAGAGGACAGAGCTGCTTCGATCGGCTCTTGCTCTCAAGCATCTTCTTTCCGCGCGCACCCGTCGTGGACTCGGTTGCGCGCGACTGCCTCAACCGCAATCATGGGTTCGCTCTACCAACTTTCACGACCACGTCGAATCGTCGCTGACCGTCCACTACTTATTTGACAGCTCCCAAAAAGAAGGAACAGCAGAAAATGTCCCTGGGGGACTTTCTGACTGACAATGGTGCGTGGTGATCGCGGGGTTCTTGCGGCGCCCCGCCATCAAACATGGCACTTCACGCGCGAGTCGACCAAGGCTGACACTTTGTGCAGGATTTGGCGGTGGTTCGTGGGCTGATGAAGTTGAAGAAACTTATGGTGAGAAACTTGCCTGATCTGCGGGCACCCACCGTCAAATACCCAGGGAGCTAACGTCCTGCAGTATCCGGTATAGATGAGCGCCTCGTTTCACTCAAATCGTTTGACGCAACGGGCACGCGTATCACTGACACTTACTTCTCCCGAAAGGAACCCAGCCCCTACCCGCCAGCGATCGCCCTCGTTATGGCGGTAACGCGACCACGAGCACGTCGGCTTGGCAGGATCGAGGTCAGTTCCTTATTCCAGCACCTGAACCCCGTGTTCGCAAGGTCTTACTTGACTACAGGATACTCCGTTCGTGAGACCGTTCCTCAGAGGTTCCCCGACAAGCCACCGTACACTGCCCATTTAGGCAATCTGTCGTACGATGCTACTACCGAGACGGTCACGGAGTTTTTCGAGGGTTGTGACATTGTTAGCGTTCGCATTATCGAAGATCGCGAGATGCAGCGTCCTAAGGGTTTCGGATATGTTGAATTCACCAACGCTGATGGCCTCAAGAAAGCTTTGGACCTTGATGGAGAATCCTTTCAAGGCCGAATGATCAAAATTAAGATTGCTGATCCTCGTGAGTCCGAGCTGCCGTGCAAGGGTTCCCAAATTTGTCTTCGCCTCCGAGATGTAGGAGACTAACATCAGGCCAGCTCGTGGCGGTGACAGCCGCATGGACTCCTCCCGCGACCTTAGCGATTGGACCCGGAAAGGGCCTCTTCCCGAGTTACCTGGTCGTGGCGGATCTCGCTCTGGTGGTCCCGACTTTGGTGGTGATCGCGAGCGCCGTACCCCTCGCGATCCTGCCGCCGAGTCGCGTGCTCCTCGTGAGATGAATTGGGAGCGACGAGGGCCACTGGCTCCTTTACCACCTCAGGAGGGTGGTCCTGGACCCCGCGACGGTAGCCGGTCTCGCGCTGGTCCAGACGGTCTCGGTGAACGCGGCGGATCTCATCGCGGGAGCCGCCAGGGATCTGCCTCGTGGGGCGAAGGTCGACAAGATCCCGCACGTCCTCGACGTGAGCAGCAGCCTGAACGCGCGTCTACCGCTGCCGAGAAAGACTTCCAGTGGCGCAGCAATATGCGACCCGATGCTGCCAAGGAAGATCCTGATACCCTCGTCTCTCCCACGACCGTTACAGCTCCCCCACCAGCTCCCGCCGGTCGCCCTCGTCTGAACCTACAAAAACGGACTGTCTCCGAGGCACCTGATGTTGCCGCTACGCCCAGCAGTGATGCCAAAGCCAGTCCTTTTGGGGCCGCTCGACCTATCGACACGGCTGCTCGAGAGCAGGAGATTGAGCAAAAACGACAAGTTGCCATTCGAGAAAAGAAGGAAGCCGATGAGAAGGCTAAAGAGGAAAAACGGCTGGCCAAACTGGCTGCGGCGGAGGCTGAAAAAGAAGAGGCCGCTGCTCGGGAGGCAGCAGCTGAGGAAAAGGCTGCCAAGGCCGCAGAAGTTGCCGCTGCTGAGGTGGTGAAGAATGGCGAGGTCACCGAGACCAACGAGAAGCAGGAGACGGCTCCCGCTGAGCAGAAAGAAGAGGCCCGCAGCCGAGAACCACGGGAGACCAAAGAAGCGCCCCCAATCAAAACCAAAGCGAACGAATCTGTCAATTGGAGATCAGGCTCTGGCGACCAGCGGGCTCCACGTGCATCCCCGGGCGGTGCTCGAGGTGGGCGCGGCGCGCCCCGTGGGCCTCGTAATGACGGCCGAGGAGGTCGCCAAAATGGTGTGTCTGCACCACAGTCTCCCGTACAAGGGACAGATGAAGGCGACTCTACGCCAGTTGACGATGATGGCTGGACGAAAGTGAAGAAGGGACGTCAGGGACGTCCCTTGGCGTCTTAGGGATCACAAAAGTAAGAGGGGTTGTACATTTAGTGGCCACATTTCCGGGGTTTCTCTTCTTGCCCTTTTGAACCTTTTCGGGTTGTTCTCGTCATGGTTGCTTTGATTTCAACTCTGGTCTTGGCTGCTCTTTTTATCTATCTATGCCACGTCGTTTCTTACCCTTAGCGACTTTAGACTGCTGTCATCAGATGGCGCTCGAGGAATCAAGCCCCTATTTCATGTTCTTTCTATTACATCTGTGCTTACAAAGACGATGGAAGCCCGCGCTCGGCAATGCCATCCTTGTTTTGGCCCAGCCTCGGAGAATTGCTGTGCTGGGATGTAGGGTTCTTACTCCTTGCCAGCGGCTGGCTTTGGGCTTCGATGACTCTGTCATGATCCCGACGCACGCGTACACGCTGCGAATCGAAAGGAGTTACGGGCTTGGGTGATTTGACGCAGGTTCACCGGAAATCTTTGATTGGGGGTGGACATGCTACTAGGTCGCTTTAAGTAGTCAAGCCGCGTGCCGCTGAAAACACTAGGGGGAAACGAGTTACGCGCGAATTTATGGAGTTCATAAAGAACAATGCAACGGGGCGCAGACTCATAATCGAATAATCGAATAACGAAACATGCCATGTCTGCGAAGCCCCCTTTCTTCTTCTCTCTCTTTGCTTTCATCCCTTTTTACTCCATCTTCGGGTATGTATGGTCTTCTAGCTTTGGAGGGGGGTTTCTGTACAAAAATAACTACATCGACAGGTGGAGTTGGCTTGGAACCTGCCTGCCTGGCAGGTAGAGTTTTGGTACCTTCGGTACCTTTGTGGTTGGCAATTTCACTGAAACGCCGGTGACGTCAGACCAGCCTTTGCGGGGCGCGCGCAAGCTTCACATCAACAGGAGGTCGCTTGTAAACCCAACGCGACATGAACCTAAATATTCGAGACTTGAAAAGCCAAAAAAGCCGAAAGCCAGCAAAAAAACCTAAGTGCAAACTTTCCTCACGGCGTAGCACCCAACACATCAACACCTACACAATCGCATCCCCAAAACATTATACGTGTTTCTGACTACGTCCTGCACCACGGAATTTCGAGCTATCATCAGCCTCTTACTTGTCTTCTTTTCCCCTCCATTGCTCCTCCTATTCGTCCCCCCCCTCCCCCCCTTTTCCTGCCTGTCCTTCTCTCTCTCGTTGCTTCTCTTGTTCTAGATCTCGTCATGTCATTCCTCTATCAGTCCCCCTCCTCGGTCCCGGAGTGTTTTTCCATGCGGCCCGACCACTTCCTCACCCGGGTGCCTATGATCCCGCAGCAAAGGGTCCTGAGCGCCGCGGTTGTCGTGCGTAAAGGGCCAAACTTTGCAGAGTACCAGGCTCTGCTCGTGCGTCCCACCACCAACAGCAGCAGCAGCAGCAGCAGCCGTCCGTCATGCCCAAACCCAAGTTCGTCGTCATTACCATCACCAGCAGGAGCAACAGCAACAGCCGCGACTTGGCCTGGCGGTGCGTGGGATATTCCCTGCGGAGAGATGCAATGTGTCAGCGATGTCAGTGTGGCGGACAGCGTGCAGCGGCATATTCGCGAGCAGACGGGCTTGACGGCGGACTTGCCGCCCTTGTTTGCGGTGGACATGTTGACGGACGACGGTGACGACGGAGGAGAAGCAGTAGCAGCAGCAGCAGTAGCAGGAGCAGGAGATGGGGACCAGCAGCAGCAGGAGCAGGCGTACAATGAGAACGATGAAGCAAAGATGGTACGCTTTGACCATGACGGCGAGACGTTTGTGAGGGTGACGCTTGTGATGGAACTGCACGACCATCAGCAACAACAACAACAACAACAACAACAGCAGCAGCAGCAGCAGCAGCAGCAAGAAGGAGAAGAGGAAACCGAGGAGGAGGGTGGGAAGAAGGGACAGTGCTGCGCGTGGGTCGAGGAAGACGAGGTGCGTAGCGGGCGGTGGAGGGATGGAACTGCTTTGGTGTTTGCGAGCCCCGGCGTCAGGGGCACGGTTCTGCAGGCTTTGCGCCAGAGCACGGCGAGAGAGGCCCAGCGGCTGATGAACAGGTCGCCGGGCATGATTGTCAATTAAGGAAGAAATAGAAAGAAAAACTTCCCACTGTGATTTGGCATGATGAGCTAGCCATAGCTGAAACGATGCGAATGATGACCGTGAGGGCGGACACGGTGGTGCCGTCATAGATGACTTGAAGTCTTGTCCCAGTGAGCAGGAGAACAAGAGGAAGGGCGAGGGGGAACAGGGGAAAAACGAATCTGATGAGATGGACTTGAGATCAAAATCTCCAAAAAGTGCCAGAGTCACCAGCGAGTCAAGAACCATATTGGATATCATTGCAGTTTCTTTCTCCGCGCTAACGCTGTAGTCTATGAATGACAGCCGTCCCCTCCCCTCAAAATCATGATCGCTTCGCACCCATTTCCTCGGTGCCGTAGTCATCCCAGTCGTCGTCGTATCCTCTCGACAGCTTGCCGCCCATCCAGATACCCACGACCGTCAGCGTGCTCCCCAGCAGAAACCAAGTCTCGAACCAGTGGTCGACAAAGGCAGGGCTCAGCGCTCCCTGGAGGACGCCCGTCACGGCGCCGCCCGCCTTGGCGGGTAATTGGCTCCTCAGCAGGAGCGATGCCGAGATGACATAGGTGGCGGTGACCTGGCCCACGGCGAGCGCCAGATTGGCCTGCGCGTGCCGGAGCAGGCCGGGCGTCCACTTGGCAAAGAGGTGGAAGGTCTGGACGACGCTGTTCGCGCTCGCGAGCAGGATGACGCCGCTGAGGGCGAAGCTGATGGTCCTCGACCAGGCCAGCTGGTCGAGCTTGGGATCCCAGTGCCGCGCCATGAGACCCAGAAACCGATTGATGGGGTCGCTGTTGGCGAAGCTGGCCGACGAGGACTGGAGGCGGCGGACCGAAGTCATGGCCGTGGCCACGATGCGGTATATGCAGTAGACGGCGAATGCGTGCGAGGGCAGCAGCATGATGCGCCCGCACCGCGTCGAGGCCCGCGCACTGGCGGCCCGGTGACTCCGCATCAGCGAGAGATTGGAGGCGAGGTTGGCCTCCATGGTCTCGAGGCCGGTGATGTCGATTCGCAGCGCGCGCATCTCGGCCTCGTCGTTGGACATTCCACGAAAGGTGCCCATCACCTTGCCGACAAGGCCGCTAGAGTTGTTCGTCAATGCAGCCGGGTCGGACGCCTTTCTCCTCAGCTGCTGGAGCCGATGGCGCTTGGTGGCGAGCATCTCGCTGGCTGCTTCCAAGCCGGCTTGCTTCCTGTGGACGTCTGCTTCTGTGATGGGCCGCTTTCTCCGAGTCGAGGCGTCGATGAAGGTGTGCCAAGGGGTGGACACCGAAGCGAAGCCCGCCAGCAGCGCCATGAGACAGATGCCCACGATGCCGACCCTCTCGAGACATTCCTTGGTGACTGTCTGGGCCCAGGCAGGCTTGGCGCCGTGCTGTTCGACGTCCCGAGTCAATGACTCAGGCACCGTGTTGCCGATTGTCCAGAAACTGAAGAGCCATGCACCGAAAAGTGCTATTTGGAGGCCCCACGAGACCCTCGGAATCGTACCCTTGGATGTTCGCTGGAAGCTCCAGCCGGCGCTGCTGATGATGGCTCGACACTGCAGCCAGGGCACCAGGCCGACGAGCAAGAAGAGCAACGACGGCACAGTGACATGCAGCGCGAGATTTTTGGCCACAGGATCAACGACTTCCAAAATTTCCCCCATTATGAGCAGGCCGAGGACAACAGCCAGTGATACGGTCGTGCCAAAGGTCCAGGCAGCGCCGCGGCGCTTCCAACTCTTGGCTCCGTGTTCGGCGTGCGCTTGGCGCAGAGCGGGCGGCGCATGCGAGGGGAGGTAGTGGTCGTGACCATCGCGGTGTTGGTTGTGCGCCTGGCTGAGCTTCGGAAATACGTGCCTCGCGACGAGGAAATCGACGATGAAGAATGATACGGCGAAGGGGAGCAATGCGACGACGGCCTTGAGGTCGAGTTCGTTTGGATTTCGAGCGCTGCAGGCGTCGCCGGTGTCGCAATTCGAAAACAACCACATGCTGACGATGGCATGTGCATCGGAGAGGATGGAAAGGGAGCAGCACGAGGAAGGCGGGGGATGAGCAGGAGCTTTTTCGTCACGGCGAGGCGATAAAGCGCGGCATGCAATCTGCCAATCTCGAGGTGTTGGCGTCGATGGTGGTGGTGGTGGCGCCAGCCGCTGTTACGTTGCACAAGGCTGCTGCTGCTGCTGCTGCGCGAACCGCAAGGAGGGAGGGGAACCCAAAGATTGTGTGAATAGTCGATACAGTACTGGGAGCGCTCTGACGGTCAGTTTAAGACGTCAGATCCAAGGTATCGGTCGATGAATGCAGACGAGCATATCGAACACGAGGAAAAGTCGGGATCCCGGGCCATACGAGCTGATGCAGACTTTTTTTTTTTTCTCTCCCTTGGAGATTGTGTTGCGGTACAAGTTAACGAGGTTCCGAGTGGAGCGAGCAGGCAGGCCCGGGGATCGCTCCTGCCCTTTCAATGCAGATTGATTGCTGAAGATTACAGTACGGATCGGCTTCGGCTTGGCACTCACTCGCTGCCCACGCGTTTTGGGGGATCTCCCCGGGCCGAATCAGGCTAAGCGTCGCGCCATCTAGATTGTACGCCACAAAAGCGGCATGACATGGAGAGGGGAAAAGCTACACATCTGCTTATCTGCGTCGTTGTCATCCAGTGACGACAAGCCAAATCCATGTTCTGGCATGGCCGCCAGTAGTTCCTCGGAATTGGAACAAGGGGGATGCGTGGGATGGAATGCCTCAGATGAAAGAGTACGGGCCCCCCCTGCCCCCCGGGGCCATGCTGCCTCTGTCCTCCCTCCCTCCTTTCCGTGCGTGGTGCACCTGTGCATGCATCTCACGAGCCGGATTTCCATAATCGGCCATGCGGAATGCAACAAAAAGTCCATTTCAGCGTCGTGGATGTCGACCTTGATGCCACACAAAGGCCTTGTTGCCTGACACGACACCGCGCTGGCCGAGCAGCTCCGATTTGGCCGGATTTGGTACCCTCGCTCGGTCTCGGCAAGCCTCGTTGCCTCAAAACTTCATTTTCCTAGTGACGCGGGATGCCACAAACGCCTTGCTTTCCAATCAACGGCGACAGACTGATGCTTTCGCGCCGTGGGTGCCAATGGAAACTGTAACGCAGCCTTGTCTCCCGCAGGCTCAAAGATGTTGCGACAAAAGGCACATGACCTGTCATATCCTCATACACGAGTTCGCGAGGCCATGTCGAAGTAGCTTGCCGTTCGGCAGTGAAAGTCGCGCACACATTTTGACATGTGAGGCTGCCATTCAAAAGTCTCATTGAAACGTGAGAGGACACGAGTAACAGCTGCGGCTTGTTCAGCCGCCCGATGATGGGCGGAGACTGTCACTCGTTGGCCATTTTCAGTGTTCGGAAAGGCGAGAAAGGGCAGGAAAACCCGCAAAGACTCTTTCACGTATGAAATGCTATGACATCTTTTGTCCGAAGGTGCATCGAATTCCACGTCTCCTTCGCTCCACCTCGTGCATATATACGCCTGAACTAGATCCACAAATAGAAGTTTGAGACCTCCACCTCCCCACATTGGACTGCGTTTGTTTGGAGAGATGATTACGGACGTATGGACATGAGATTTAGAGTGACATGTCAGCCTCGCCTGACAGCCTTGCGTCGGCAGCAACTGTGCCTCCAGAATACGGCGCACTCGACTTTTGCGATGGACTGAACAAGCCCATGAGGCGAAAGACGCTGACCGCAGATCGGCCTTTGTCAGACTTTAAGCGGCAAGGCCCTACAAGGCTAGCAAAGAGAGGGAGGCTGAGACCGAACGCTACTCAACTCTGTTCTCATTCAAACCAAAGAATTCCTGCCGGCGCTCGACGTTGAGGACATGTGAAGGATCTTGAATGCTCTGGTGATGCGCTGGCTAGCCATAAAAGGAACGTTTGTGGTGCTTCGGCGACTATACAAGGCCAATGCGCTTCGAAAATCTTCAAGAGACCGTGATTTCTTAGCTAACTGAGGCTACGTCCTTCGGTGCTCGGACGGCTACCATCCATTTCAAATACAACCGTCATCAACAATCAGTCAAACCAAGCATCAGCAAGAAGCTCTTTCGCCGTGTCTCGGAGGCTTGGCTCAAAATTCAACAGACGTGCAATCAACTCTGCTGCTCTCGCAATTTCTTCCTCGGTAAACTCGGCCCGTTTATCATTGTCGAAGTAAACCGCCCTCAGCCATGTTTGCGGTGTATATTCCTCATCGAGTGCAGACAGTTCGTCTTCTGGTATAGCTAGCCATTTCTCCTGCCACCTGGACGGGAGTTCGTCGGTGGCGAGCTCAACCATTTGCTGGGCCAGGTTCGAAGCAGTCAACATGATGCCATCGAACGGAGATTGCCCGGTTATGAGTTCAAAAATCTTGACCTGTCAGATTCACGATTCTGTAGATGCATCAGGGTTCTTACCAGGCAGCCGGCACTCCATAGGTCTACTCGAAGATCGAGCCGGTCCCCAAACACAACTTCTGGTGCTCGTACCGACAACGGAGTATGCAGCGTGCTTGGCACATTGCTATTGAGAAACGCCTCTCCAAAGTCGATAATCTTGATCGATGGAGAAGACAGCACAGTGCTTGTCCGGAACCGTGCGGGTCGAACAATATGAGTTGGGACATTGGCCTCTAGAGGCTTGCCATCCGATCTCGTCACCAGGCCCATGTCTGGCTCTCCCAACTCGTCAAATAGGTCACTTTCACGAAGGAACTTCAGTCCGGGTACTTCAAGTGCGATGTTTCGACAGTGAAGATCTAGATAGAAAGAAAGTTACTACACTATAGAGGCCTCTCAAGTGTACAAGTCTTACCTCCGTGTCCAATGTTGTTAGCTGCGAGAAAGTCCAGCCCTTGCAAGGTCTGCTTGGCGAAACGTTTTGCAAGCTTGGACGGAAGTCTATCATCCTTGCAGTGCGCATCGACAAAACCGGCGACGCTGGGCCCTACGAGCTCCAGCACTAGACAGTCGTGAGAACCATTGGGGCCAACCAGGGTGAAATGGTCTAACATTTGGTTGACGTGAGACTTTCCGGGGTTGGGTGCGTGCAGAGCAGACAACATTTGCGAAATCTTGAGCTCATTGTTTTCCTTCCTCTCTGAAACATTTACCTTTACTGCAACGTTGCGGCCATCCCTAAGACAAGATCAGACCATATTGTCTGTGAACATTGTGCGGAGGAATGGGCATACTTCTGGTCTTTGGCAGCCCATGTGGTGGAGGAACCGCCCCAGCCTAGCTTGTGGAGGATCTTGTATCGCCCGTCCTTCAGGACATCGCTCAACGCAAGAGGATGGTAGCCGCCTGGCCGGTACCGATGCAGAGGTTCTGCGTCAACAGTACAGCGGTATGTCTGGACCGGTATTTGATGCTGCCAAACCGTTTGAGTCTGATGAAAGCAACGAGAGATCTGTGAGATGATTTTGGTAGAACCACCAAGTGGTGTTGACCAGCTCGCACGAAACATGGCTGTTGGGGCGACAAGTCTTCCTTGTTGTTTTTTTTTCTTTTGTGATTAAAAGGTGGGAGTGCCACGGCCTCAACTCAAGTCTAACCATCAACAAGACCTGGTTTTAACTCCTTACGTGCGGGGCGGCTGAGCACGTGCACTTCTTCAACCGCCCGGAAACCCTACCTTGCCATGTTGTCCTGTCGACCCTGTTCACATGCTTTCACCACGTTGCAAGTGCATATAGTGAGCCGATGAACGATGGCTTGGTCAAGGGCGACGGTCTGTATGGCGTGTAATGTACTCGACAGTATGACAACCAGGTCATCTCGTCCCGTAATGCTCAAGCAACAAACAAGGGAAAACCAAGACACCTGCGCCCTTTACATACGTCCTACGCAGCGTCGCTTTGCTACCTGATACGTCAGAAGGCTGCGCTGTGATGCTCCTTTGAACAGATAGTAGTCAAGAAATAGCCCAGCGCCCCCTACGATTCAAAAGACAGTTGCGGACGGATAGCTTTGTGCGCATCGCGGTTTCCCTCACTCATTCATTGCAAACGACAGAACCACCACGACATGAAACCTCGATTCACTGGTTATTCAAAGAGGTTCCCACAACGTCTTGTGGATCCCTGTAGCAGATCAGTGCGACTTGCGTAGTCATTTGAGGGATACACCGTTAACGGGCTTTCTTCCCCCCCCGAAGGCTCAGTCAACAAGATGGCCTGCGCATCTTTGTTGTTGTAGGTCGCTTTGAAGTAGCTCCTCTGTTGAGAATCCGTTACAAGGTAATGAGCTCACAGGTAGGGCCAGGTCAGGTGTGAAAGTAGCCCCTTTGAAGCTTTTCTGTACTATGATAAGTTCTGAATCTCAGTATCAGAAGGAGTACATCAGCACTTGTCTCTTTAGAAAAGTGAGTTGTCAATCGCTGTCAGCTTGAATATAAGGGAATTTTCGGGTGGGAGCCAATCGTTCCCCGTAGCCTGCTGTTCGGCTACCTTCCGTGCGGTTGCTCGCAACATGGACATTGCCTTATTCGGGAAGCCCTGGGTTAGTGGATCATATCTCCGGAGCTAACGTCTATCAACTAAGGTTCACGCCGCCTATGGCATCCTCGTTATTAGCCAGGTATAGAACTGCGATAATGATATATTATGGTTATTCACTAGGCCATAATACCGCATCTAGAGTCCAGCTCTTTGATATCCTAAGAGCCTAAATTGTCATTACCTTGCTTTTCTTACCATATAGTCTCTTCATGTCTTGCGTGCAAGACACCACCATCCCTACCTTGCCGTTGAGCACCTAGAGGAATTTCTGTGACAAGCGTGAGCAAAGGTGCAATTTCAAGTGGCCGTGCAATTTCGAGTGGCCGTGGTGCGGCGGTGACTAATATAGAAATGCCTTCTTCGTGCTTGAGTCTTACTTGTATATACAAGCTATGACCTAGCCTATTGACTATTGTGGGTGCGAATTTGGAGGTGTCAGTACATAGACTCGGTGAAATAGGGAAGGCGCAGCCTATAAGGGCCTATCCTCCCCCAGAAACTTGACTGCGATGACAAGGTCGTGATGTCTGCGATAAGAACATACAGCCGAGAATCTGTAGACTAATGCTGCATACACACGGCTTTGAGCAGCTTTACTAACAGGCCAGTGCCTCCAGGGAGCAAACTGATACCTATGAAAATTGGAATTAACTGAAAAAATCATTGATCACATGAGGTCTGAATTATTTGAAATATTCATTTGGAACTGAAATGTGCCAAGAGCTACGATCCTGAGCCCAACTTCTCTCACCTCCCTCTCTTTCTCAAATCTACCACTTCTAACAGGACATGGAGAGAGGGACTGTCGACCGCGGCAGAGCTCTCAAATCAACTTGTCTCAGATATCGTCGGCCGCTGCCATCTCGAGAATCGCCCTTTCTACGTTATCCATCGCTCTCATGTCTTCATTTTCTTTCTTGATCGCCATCACGCGTTTCTTGTAACGGCTGTCGCGGAGCAGCGTGTCCACTGCATCGGCTACCTGCTTCTCGGTCGGGGTCGCCGTCCTGAGGTTGATGGCAATGCCCGAGTATTCACCGCGATTGGCCACCTCTGGCTTTTCTTCCGTAGCCCCCGCTAGCACCATTGGCACTCCATTCATCGCGCCGTGTACAAAGCCCCCATAACCCGCGTTCATGACAAAAACAGAGGCATGGGGCAGGATTGCGTCGTAAGAGAGGTAGTCCGCAACGTGAACGTTCGGCGCGGTCACGTCGGCTGGAAGGCTGGCTCCCTTCACTCCCAATATAGCCACGACGACGATGTCGGACCGCTGGGCGAGAGCTTTGATTGTGGGTATGACGAGCTGTGAATAGTCCACAGCGACGGTGCCCTGGGTGACCACGACGACCTTTCTGTCTCCGCGAATCACGTCATCCCAGAATGCGGGAGGTACGAAAGTCTTCTTCTTTCTCAGTAGACGAGGACCCAACGCGCCAGTGAACCTGACTCTTGGGTGGAAGTCGGATCTCTTGTACTCGAGACTCGGCGGACACATTTGGAGAGTGACGTCGGCCGAGAGAGAGACCAGATCGTAGAGCGGTGTGGGCTGCAGATCAGTGCATCCCAACTCGGCCAGGATCCTGATCTGCAGAGCAATCTCCTCAGCCCATCGGCCCTTGATGGCCTTTTCATGCTCCAGACGATACATTTCACGACTCTCTTCCGAGTCGTCTGGTATGATGGCCATGATGAAAGGCGCGGTATCGCGACTCGTGACGTGGTAGGGAATGGCGTGAATGTTCACGATGCGGGGCCGTCGTGTGAAGCCCTTTGGCAGCGGAGCACCGAGATAGAGCGGATGGTGGCCCAGCCACAGTGACTCTGTGACGATGACGATGTTGTGCGAGGGATTCTCGCGCTTCATGTCCTCCAGCGTCTGGTACGTAATGTCCATGCGAGCACCCGTGGGCTCGATGAACAGCTTGGTGCGGAAAAACGCCTGTTGTTCCTCCAAAGTGGGTATGGCCTCGGCCAACTTCTTGATAGCGAGGTAGTTTGAGTCCGGGCACTCTACAAACCGGGCGCCGATGCCGTCGACATCTTTTTGAAACTCGGCTCCAGCAATGAACGTGACGCTGTAGCCTCGGCATATGAGCTGCTCGGCAATGTTGATCATTGGCATCGTGTGGCCGGACCAGGGGGAGGCGCAGACAAGAACCTGCAGCTTGGTCTTGTCCACATGGCCGTTGCTCGCCAGGGCGGGATTCACTGATACTGTCATGGTGTCGACGTGGTACAATTCCGAAGGTGTGAGAGACCCCTTGGGCCAAATTCAGTAAAGGGGGGGGAAACAAACAAGAAACTTGTAAATCACTGAAGCCACACTGAGAATATCGCGCAGTCGTCAGCTACCGCTGGTTGTGCTCAAGGCAGAGGGCCGGCCATTGCACGAGCGGATTAAACGCCGCAAATGGTATTTATGCACGCGGAATCGGACATTATTGGGTGCTCAAAGCGCAGTACCGTAAGTCCGAGCGCGGTGTATTCGCGAGCCATCGCGATTAAGTCGATCCCGCGTCGGCCCGTCCCAGCACGCCCCGAGCCACTAGCAAGAGTCAAGATTTCAAAAACGGTGCGGAAAGAAGAGCCAATGATGAAGCTCCGAGAACGGATCCATCGCCTTCGGCTTTGCGGGGTTTGGGACTTCCACAAAGTTCATCGGGCTGGTCGGGTTTGGAGGCGGGGATAGCATCTCGCGTATCCCGTCCCCTTTGTTGTATCACTTAGTTAGCGGGTAAGACTGGGGGTCGAGCGGGCTGATCATGGGGTGATTGCTCCTTCGACTTCATTACAGGAGTGGGCAGGCCAATCACGGCCCCTCTTGGCTCTGCTCACGACACATACGATCTTACTACACCACGATAGCTTCTGCGTCATGGGCGGTGGTGGTGGTCGAGTGATTAGAAGCAGCTTCACTCGATAACGCCAAGCGCGCGGTGCGCTCATCATTGGTACATTTCCTCCTTTGGTCCCTCGATGCGAGGCCCACGGCACGTCTGAGAATGCGGGATGCTCGGAAGAGGCTGGGTCGTCCGGAGCGCGTCTCGCGTGGGATAAATGCAACGTCGGCATCCGCTCGTGCCATAACACCGAGCATCCTGGAGTGCTTTGTAAGCCATGACAGCGGACTTCGCACTCTTGCCCCAGGATTTTTGTCCGAGACCCATCGAACTTAGTGATTGGGTTGATGCTTGGCACGACATGTCACTCGACAGCAGCATAGACCACATTGGCCCGGGGACTTGATCAATCATCGACTCCTCGGCTGCGCCCGAGGTGGGATATAGTTTAAGCCGGTGACCATCCCCCCAACAAGACTCCCTCCCGCCCTACGCCAATCATAATCTCCTTTGCCCCTACCGTTACATCCATCAGCCAATCAATTCTTATTCTATGCCCATCATGTCCTGCCAAACCGAAAAGCTGGATATCGCCGACGGCTTCTCCATTTATTCGACCTCTGGAAGCGCGTTCGAAGCCAAGTTTATTTACAAGGAGATCTTTCAAGACAAGTGCTATGACGTGGCGGAACTCCCCAAAGATGCCTTCGTCATCGATGCCGGGGGAAACATTGGCATGTTCAGCATCTACATGAAGCAGAAATATCCCGCAGCCAGAATCCTAGCGTTTGAGCCGGTTCCCGTCACGTACAGCCTCTTCCAGCGCAACATGGAGCACCATGGCATTTCTGGCGTCACTGTCCACCAATGCGGGCTTGGCCGGGACGACTCGCAGCAGACCTTGACCTTCTACCCCGACATGCCCGGCAATTCGACGCTGTACAACGAAGAGAAGGAGGAAGTCCTGCGCATCGTCGATGCGGAGCATCCCGTGGCCAAGGGGCTGCAGAAGCACGAGCAGGTCAAAGTTCCCGTCAAGAGGCTGTCGGGGTTTCTCCATCAGGTGCCGGACCTGAAGCGGATTGATTTGCTCAAGATCGACGTGGAAGGGGCAGAGCTCGATGTCCTCCATGGGCTGGACGCTCCTCATTGGGAGCTCGTTGACAATATCGCGCTGGAAATATGTGATAGGCTGGGCAGCCTCGCTGAGGCTGAGCGCCTCTTGCAGTCAAAGGGTTTCCGGGTGTCCAAGGAAAAAGCTGATTGGTCACCAGACGATCATCCAATTTACATGGTAGTGGCTCGACGTATTTGAGACAAGGCTTTTCTTTAGGGCAATGCGAGGATAAGGCCGATCAGGATGATCAATGTCCCATTTTTCTCCCCCCAAAGTTTCCATTCTTTTTCTAGAAAAGAAAGAAAGTTCATGCAAATCATCCGGGCGTCTACTTCATCATTCTTGGTAGCTCGAGCCACTTTGTACTCTTAGAACGCAGTCTGACACGGCCGGGAGAGAGGACCAGTGACGCAAGGCCAAGTCTCCGAAGTGGGAATGTAGAGCGGAAAGTCGGCCACTGCATAATCTCCGCGTGCCGAATTGGCTTACTAAGTTCTCTTCAAGCGTCTCATCGTGCATGATTATGGTTCGTCCGGCTAAGATTTGAGGTGATGCACCAGAGGACTCATAGATTGCACACCACGATGGGACGAGCCTGGTTCTTGACAACTCAGCCGCTGGCGCTTGCCTTTTCTCAAACGCGCCGTGATCGCCATCACGGGCGGCCCTGGCCACTGCTAGTCTGATCAAACTACTCGTCGTTGAAGTCTCGTACTGCGAGTCGTCGACTACGTCAATCACTACCGGTCCGCTTCGCATTCTTCATTTTTGACATGAGCCATGCAGACTGTCCCTGATTCGAAAACTCCACATGATGATGTTTGACTACGGCCCAAAATATGGGCATAAGTTACGCGAGGTATGTTGGCCATTCTCTCGGTACTACAGGGCAATAAACAAGCACGCAGCGCACGCCACTTTGCAGTGCAACTCTGCCCTCTCCTGAAGATAGTTGCAGATGGTGTAGTGAGAATGTGACCATCCTTGTACTCTGTCTGATGGGAAGAGCGTCGCGTGGGAATTATTGCGGCCGATTGTGTGTATTATGACTGTTGGAAACCTCGAGTATAGCGTCCCAGATATTCAGCTCAAATTCGATATCTGAACCTTATCCTCTGGTTACTTGCTACCTGTGAGCGGATAACGCGCTCTTCTGTGGCTATGCCTCCGGCGGCCCTCCC
>JAPFUF010000176.1:0-29387 GCA_030780645.1 Aschersonia sp. MBC 508 | reverse complement strand
GAAGAACGATATACGTCCAGCAGACTGCCACTGACACTGGGCCGCTCGGCCGGGATTTTCTGACAGGCATGTTTCACTAGGCCAAGAGAATCCCGGTCTGAAGTGAAGTCCGGTGCTCAATCGGATACGCCTGGCCGGGTTCTGTCGTCGCAATACAGATCGGGAGAGGCCCGGTATACGCTGGCCCTGTTCAGGGATCTGCATATGCAGCTGTCCGCGTGCCCACAAACCTGGCAAGGTCATCGAGTCGCGGCTCGAGAGGTCTGGTCATCTCTGGAAAGAGAGGGAGAAAAACAGAGGGAGAAGAAAAAAAAAAATAGAAAACCGACATGGGGGCGGCGGCAAGCAGAAGTAACGCATATACAGACGTCTTTCGCTTGCGTCCACCTCATCAACGGGCTCGCAGCTCAAGGAGATGTCCGGATGCTGCAGAGCCCAACCTCGTGGTGTTTCGACCGCACATCAAGCACGCTCAGTACTCGTACGTAGCACAATATGACGCTGTAGCTGCAAAGATCACGAGGGTGTTACCCCCCGGTTCCTCACAGAGAAAAGGTCCTGGCCTCGTCACGCCCGACCACAATTGGGCACTGCGTCCGTATCCGGCCTTTGCCAGACCCCGGGCACATCCTCGTTCAGGAGGCCTGTTTTCTGGCGTTCCACTGGAGCCGCTGTCATCTGCCTCTGCCACGGTCTCAGCCCCTTCAACGCACAGTGATTCTTGATTGGCTCCATAAGTTCGAGTGTAAGCGCAAGCGCCTGCTCCGGCATTCGTGAAGGGGTCTCCGATCTGTGTTCCCCGATCTGCGTTCCAGGTCGGTCTGCTCCGGGTCTTCTGCTGAACACTGCCCTGTTGGCAGCCAAACGCCGACATTTCAATGACTTCTGGAACATTCGAGGTGTGCAACGTCATAATGATCTAGACCAAATCTCCATGAGTTCAATCGCCAACTGCGGTCACACCATTGAGATGTTCATGGACAAATGTGTGGGAGATGAGGAATTTACTTTGGTATCGTGTCGTGGGCAGTGCATCTCGCGAGTGGGAGAGCGTTGGACATATGTTTTCCCATAATGTTCGATGGAAAAAATGATATCATCCAGCCGATAAACCACAAGGGTATGGAAAGCTGTGCGGCATATCCGGCGCTATGTCCGTGGCACATATCTGCAAGTATCGCTACATACTAGGTATGTTCCCTGCTGCTTGTCTCAGTGTCGAGGGTTGGCTGGCGGGACACTTGCTGCAGCACGAGCCGAGATTGGTCCATGCGTCCAGCCAAAGCGAAGTTGTCGATTGATATTGACTTCCTCATCACTTCTCGACGTGGCGAAAAAACGATGTGTCGACAATATTAGCAACCTTCAGGGCGGTCTGCACCAGCAGACCTTCATCATTCCCATGTCTGGCATCAGTCGTCGCGGACATCAAAAGAGCGACCTTCTGCAAGATCTCATGAGCAACGTTACGGCTATATATAAGCTCAGGACTGCCACGTCTTCAGAGGTCACAATCGTCAAGTCATCCTTGAGCGAGTAGTCAGGTAACGACTGACAGCGAGCTCTGCTTTGGCAGAGCTCGCTTGCAGCTTGAGCGGATAGAAGCTACCGCCAGAGTTCCACGCCGTTCTCGATGCAATACGCGATGAGCAAGGCAACTGTCGTCACAATCAGCTGTCGACGCACACGGGTGAAGACGGTGTGATCAGGAGCTGGGCCATTGGCCAGCAGCTGCTGACGTGCCCTAGATTGTGACAAAGAGCCCGCATTTAGGCAGACAGACATCGAGCAGCTTGCAATTAATTTTCCCAGCTTGGAAGCCGGAGTACTCATCCGTCAAAGTACTCGACCATGCTCCTGCTATACGGAGCTGCCATGGAGCAAGGTCCCTTGCGGCGCTCAGACGTATTTGAGATTGCAATCTTGGTAATGACGTTAAAATTGGATGTACGACTGGATCCGTGATCCGCTCGTTCCGCCGCGGCAGACGAGTCATCACGTATACCAGCCTGCGGGCCGGACCTCGATATTTCGATGACAAGAGCTGTATGGAATAGTGTGCAATGCGGCATTATGGTCTTTCCTACTCTATACTTTCTCGAAGACAGCGGGCATGGTGGATTATCGTCTCATGGAGTGGATTGACTGGCCCAATTTTCGCTTGTCGACGGAAAAAACACGCGAGACGGTCTAAAACGCACACAATTAGTTCTCGCCTTCACGTTGTAATCTTGCCTCTGCTGGCAATTTTTTCACCAGCCGCAGAGGTACGCAATACAACCCACCACAGTCATAGCTACCGCAGCTCCCCTCTCACGCCCTTTGTGCACCAGCATAGCCAACACAGCAGACAGGCAGGCGAACGCGTCTGCTTGCCGCCTTGTTATTCATGATTGGGGCCCTGTCGAAGCAATAGGCGGTCCCCACTTCGAAGGAATACGCTGTATGCAGCATCCTGTGGAGTATTGTGTCCACCTGTGCGTGTACCAACGAGATATATCGGCGATAATGTGATCATTTTTCCTGATGCCTGATCCAACAAGTCGAGCCAAGGGTAGCCTGCCTGCTGTGGTGCATGTAATCCAAATTGTTCGTATGGCGGTGATATTGCTCAGCAGGCTTCTGACATTGCCTGGCAGCAGGAGATGCATCGTGAACCGCATGCGCCCAAGTTGGAGGAGTCAACATAAGCCACGGTGGAATTCACTCAAAGCCCTTGCTAATTTTCTGGTCCGCAACCTGAGCTGCAGATGGATGGACCAATCGTCATCCCGTGGCTGCAACAGACCCTCGGAGACAAGGTTCTGGGTTCATTGACGGAAGCAAACAATTCCGGAAAAGTCGAACTGCATTTTACTGGCTCTGAGCTGGGTCGAAAGGAAGAAAACCCAACATTTTTGACAAAGGCCGAATTTTTCCATCGGCCTCGCGAGGGAAGGATTACCTAGCCCGCCGATCCACGCAAAGACCAGCTGGAGAGCGAGGGGCACAGACTCATGGAGCACGAGGAGGGGAGGTTATGACGGCTGCAAGCACATCGGGCAAGCGAAGGTACAGCTAAAGGAAGAGAAAGCATGACGGATGCCTGCACAAGTGATGCATACAAGTCCTCCCCAATGGCCGTTTTTGAAGTATTTCGAACACCATATTGGCAAAATGTCCATCTGGAGAGGTGAAAGGGCGGGGCAGGGCACAGGCAGGGCGAGCCTCGAGGACCTTTCTTTGGGTCGCGCGCAGTTGTCAATGTAATGGTCAAGTCGACGACATGAATGTCGCACTAGGCATGGCACGTCGAAGCTGAAGATGAGTGAGAGGTGTACGTCTAGCTCCAGGCGGCTTCCGAGACGCGCCTTGATGCAAAAATAGCAACACAGGCCGTGGGGTCCGTCGATGGCTGAGAAGGAAGACTCCGAGACATATACGTACAGTATGTGGAAACAGCTCACGAGGGCGCTCTTGGCTCTGCAGCTTCCACCTTAATTCTCGAATTCACTATTCATCCGAGGCTCGAAATATCCAATCGCTCTCGAAGCCTTGGTCTGATGGATATAGCGTACGATCCAGCCATAGCATGGTTGGCCGATGGTGAGCAGTGGAACCATAGGTCGAATTTGCTCCCTGCAAGTCCGAGGCGGCCTGCTAAGCTTCATTTCTGGTGTGGGCGATCATTAGGACGAAACTGATTGGTCTGTCGCCGAAGGAAGCCATCGTGGCACGGGGTGGAGTTGCCGCCAGGGTGTAATGTCGTCCCGTGCAATTAGCAAGTATTGCAGGGTTAGGTAAGAAGAAAACATTTGACCAAGACAACCGGTCAAGGAACGCTCTTCCTCAGGGCCGGTCATCATGACACTTGGCAATTTTAATATCAGCGGAAGGCCAGAGAAGGATCCGTTGTGAATGCGGTGAGCAAGAGGCCCATGAATGGGACCAAGCCAAGAGAAACAGAGAGGGTCAGATATTTCCTCGTCTCCGGCGGGCAGGCAGTGGCCTTGAGAAACTAACTCCAGGTGCGTCGGCTGCACGGTGGCTGGCCACTGGCATCTCTCGCCAGCCGCTCTTTCCTCGCGCAGCTGCAGCCACATGCGGTCATGGACGCCCGTGGAATCACCAATTTGCAAACACCTGCCTTGGACCTGTTGCGGGTACAAAGAATGGAGCCCTTCGGTCGCGATTCTCTGTTGCCGCAGTTGGCAATTCGCAGCACAGCTCGACATCCGCGATCTACCTCTTCCGCAGTAACGTCTGCGGCTGTCGTTGCACGAATATGTCCAGGTGCATGCCTACCATTGATAAGCGCGTCACCGGGCCCAGCTCGGGCCGGTATGTCTTAATGATTCCATAAAGAGGTATAGAGCGCAGATTGATG
Organism: Aschersonia sp. MBC 508; assembly: GCA_030780645.1. Lineage (NCBI taxonomy): Eukaryota > Fungi > Ascomycota > Sordariomycetes > Hypocreales > Clavicipitaceae > Aschersonia > Aschersonia sp. MBC 508. Next base: position 25,021 of record JAPFUF010000176.1, on the reverse strand, counting down.
AGGTTTTGAGGCACGGATTTGAGTTCCTCGTGATGCCGCCATGCGCCTCAACTCGCCAGACTGCCTGTGTTGCTTCCTTTTGATATCCTCGCATCGCGGCCGAGGCTAGTCCCGAACCGACTTGTGCCACTTTGCCTATTGCTGACAACGAGATGTTTCCGTCGTTGCGCTTTGCAATCTGGAGTGCGCACCGGGAACCGGTGTATCAACCTGCCTGGCTCCAATCACGCTGCAGTCGCATCTGTCTTGGTCCTCGAAGTTGGGTCGAGCCCCCGTGGCCACACGACTGACAGCCAAAGCGCGCCGAGGTCGAAGCCGACCCAATTCTTTTCCCCGACGGCCCTTCCCAGGCAGACATATTCAGAAGTAATCTGTAGCCAGAGTGAAAAAGAGAAACAGAATCCCTTGTGACAGCATGTTATTTGCATTTCGGCCATTGTGCCCCGCTGACAAACGCCTACCCTGATCAATTTCTTGAGTTGTTTGACCGTGATATCAGAATCGGTCGCTGTGTGGAAGCAGCCAACGAGAGGCAGCCCAGAATCAGGACGAGTGTGCCAGCGTGTAATTTGCATGAGTGAACGGGCAATGCTGAAGGATACCAAGGAGAGCGACACCAATTCCCTGATCAACAACGATTCAAAAGCCTTCCGATCCAACGTGTCGTCCTCGGCAACGACTCTCACATACACTGATGATGGGTTCGTCAGAGATTTCCGGCGCCAGGGTTAACCCACGGCTTGGCCTGGGCTCGCTAATCTCTACCTCGTATTTCCGCCAGCAAAGAGGCAAGCCTAGCCTAAGGCATGCTCCGATGCTCCTTGGGATTGGCGCGCATCCGATCCCGCTGGCAGTTCCAAGAAAGACAGCGGCGGGAAATCGAGAGAAGAACCAATTCAGGTTCATGCGGTTCAGTAATGCATGACAAACATTGAGGTCGGAGGACGCAAGTTCCTGTCAGCGAACCTCGCTTGTTCTTGATCGTGGCGGACAAGACCACATGATGGTCCGTCGGCGTGGAAGAAATGCCAACAAGTCAACCGGCGCATCGTGTCCAAGTGGATGCCAGCCCGTTGAGAGAAGACGCTCGTCTATTGCGCAGGCAGTACCTGCATGTGAGGGGTTATGCTTGTTGGTTTGTGGTCAGTCTCGGCTGTGCAATTGGCAAGAGAATCGTCCCATCTCCCCCCTCCCCTCGCGCGGGAAGGAAAATAAACGTGTGCAGCCCGCGGGGGCAGTTCAAGCAGACTTGGGACGAAAAAGTAATAACCCCTCGCCTCGCTATTGCTCAGGTGTCCTTTACTCCACGGCGACTACAGCCTGTCCCTGTGCCAGCGCACGATCATGGTCCAAAAGCGATTCTTGTTCTGGGAGGCCCGCAATGCAATGGGACAGCGTGGGACCTGTGAAGGACGCCCTTCTGCCTCTGTACTGCCGGCTCCAGCCGAAGACCGATGCGATGGGCATATCCTCCCTCCCACCTGACGAGTGCCACCACCAGCAGCTGATTGGGGAAGCTGGTGGTTATTATGGAGATTTTATTGCGGCATCAACGGTTCAGCCTTGACATCCACTATGTGTATTGCGGTTATGAGGCGCAAGCCCAGTGGCGTAGTATCGCCAGGTGTTCACGCAAAAGTTGTTCCATTCCAGAATCATGGAAGCTGCTCCTGTCATAGCCATTCCCTTCTTCTTCGAGACCAAAAAGAAGAAGAAGAAAAGGAAGGCTTCCTTCGTGGATGACGACGGGCGAGAGCAAACGGCGGGCATCAGCACCGTGGGTTCCGGGAATGAAAACTCGGGCTGCTGCACCGGTCGAGCTATCGAATTCGAAGTGGTGACCAAGATATAGCTGCTCTTGGAGCTGTTCGAAATCTGATGTCGTGTCGAGAAGACATAGCTGCGGTGCGTCGTCATCAATGAGAATCTGGGTCGGCCCGCGATGGACATGAGCTGATGAATCGAAAGGCTATCGAGCCACACGCCGAACACGATGCAGGCGAGCAAGCGACAACAAATTCAGTCATGTAGGATGAAAGATGTTTGGGAGACAATGACTTGCCATCGATGGATCGCATGGGAAGTTGCATTGGAATTGAAGCAAACACAGGACCGACCGTGATGGCGCGCACCAGACGAGTTCGTCTGTTGTCTGTCTCTGCCTCCGCCTCTGCCTCTGCTGCTGCTGCTGCTGCTGCTGCTGCTGCTGCTGCTGCTGCGTTGCGTTGCGTTGCGCTGCATGCATCGCTAACGACACGCCCCCACCTCCTCTGCTCTTCTAGCCGCTGCAAGCACCCCCAGTCACTCCCCACTGCAATCCCGGACGCCCATATATACTGGCAATGAATAAATGTGCAGCTCCATTGTCGACACATCCTGAGGCGCCGAGTACTGGCATTTCGTGCTTAATGTGGCTCTTACTGGCGGACGTGTGGCCTTCTTTTGTCCTAATACCATCGACACTTATGCACATGCCTCTATACTTTGCTCTCCATGTTCATGCATGACATGAGTGGAAATCAGGGCCGCATCCCGGCAGTCCTCTTAGGGCACCTTTTTTGTTATTTTTTTCTCTCTCTTTTCCTTGTTACCTTTGCCCTGGCATCTGTGAGTGTTTTGCCGTGGATGTCGTCTTTGTCCGTCCATATATCTAGCATCTGGGGCCCCCAAAATAGTCGTAGGGCACAAAGTTGCCCAATTGTTCGAAGCTGGCTCATTGTTCGGTCTTTTCTATGACGGACGGGCATTCACAGCTGAGGTCAAGTCCAGTTCTGCTACTTCATTCACCTTTCGGCATTTTCTCTGCCTCATCGGTCCCTTCCTATTCACAGATTCACTGGTGTATTCCTGCACGAACAATATCTCTGTGCCAGGCCTCGGGAGATCCGGCCGTGTCTCATATGTAAACCATCGATGCATTGGCAGCGTTTCACTGTTTTCTCGTCCGTTCGGCACCTCTAACTGAATGAGCAGGGGAAGGCTGTGCTCTGTTGGAATGCATTGGTGGGAGGATTGCGTGGTCAGAAGTATAGCTGTGCTTCTCCGTCTGCATTTGTTCTACTCACCCAGTGGATAATACGCTTGGTCTCACGAGGATTGAAGGAAGGGCACATATAAACTGTCACATCCCTACGTGTCTTCTGTCTTTGTCTTTCCCGCTCAATTTTCGGCAGGCCACGCTAGAGGCAGACTTCAAAGGGGAAGCGACTGACTTGCTCTTTCGTGCAACTTGGCTGAACCCTTGGACCTGCTGCTGCTACATGCTGAGACAGACACGAACCTACAACTGCCCAGCTCTCGGCCAACATCTGCCGAGCTGTGACCGTTGGGTCAGCCATGGAGAATCTTGCGTTCCCTCTGGGGTTTCCTCTTCGTCCTGTCATTGATCATTTGTTTTCCTTTGACTTTTTGCCTTCAACAACATTCTGGGCTTGGGTTTTCTGGCTTCTCTGGTGAGCGTCATGCTCCTTCAGGACCGTATTTATACCCTGACGCTAACATCCCCTCCCCCCCCCTCCCCTCTCTAGGATCCACCGGTATTTGCGACTTATCGTTCATTGTGTCAGCCATTGGACATACAGATCTTGTCCAATTCCGGAGAAGCCGAGTTTCGCCCATTCAGATGTAACTGTGGTAATCCCGACAATTCACAATGCTTTTGAAGAACTGCGTCCTTCCCTCCTGAGCATACTGAGATGCCAGCCCCGAGAATTGATCCTGGTCACGACTCAAGACAAGAGCGGTGCTTTGAGCACCGTGGTTCGGTCTCTGGGCTACCTCAATGTGAAGGTCCTTCACACCCAAGTAGCCAACAAAAGGCTCCAGGTCTGTGAAGCACTGCCCAAAGTCAAGACCGCAATCACAGTCATGGCCGATGACGACGTCACGTGGCCGTCCACCATGTTGCCCTGGCTTCTCGCGCCGTTCGAGAAGACCGACGTGGGCGCTGTCGGAACCTGCCAGAGGGTCAAACGTGAGAGGACAGGCTCATGGGCGACGAGAACCTGGAATTGGCTGGGCGCTGCTTACATTGAGCGTCGGAACTTCGAGATCTCCGCCACCCACAACATAGACGGCGGCACTTCGTGCATGTCGGGACGGACGGGGGCGTATCGCTCCGAGATTCTGTCAAGCCATGACTTCCTACATGGCTTCAAGAATGAGAAATGGAGAAACTGGATCTTGAATGCTGATGACGATAATTTCGTGACTCGCTGGCTCGTGAGTCATCAGTGGAAGACTTGGGTTCAGTACGAACCAGAATGCGAACTCGAAACAACGCTCGAGAATGACCACAAGTTCCTCTACCAGTGCTCTCGCTGGGCACGCAGCAACTGGCGAAGCAATTGGACGAGCTTAATCAAGGAGCGACACGTCTGGAGGTGAGTTCAACGTAGTGTGCGTCAGGTTTGCCGACAAAGGCTAATTTGTCATTCAAGACAGCAACCGTGGTGCACGTATGCTCTTCACATTGCCACGTTCACATCTCTCGCCATTGCTTTCGACCCTCTCCTGCTCACGTCTTGCTGGTGGGCCACTGCCGATTGGCAGTTGAAGCAACGACGATGCGCATTTTGGGCACAATTCTTTTTCATGTTCGCGTTCACCAAGGTGGTCAAGTTGTCAGCCTTGTTCCGGAAGAATCCTAATGATCTCGTATTTCTACCGGTTTCTATCATCTTCGGGTATTTCCATGGTCTCATCAAGCTATACGCCCTGTTTACTCTTAATATGGTTTGTTCTGAGTTGCTCTCGATCAAAAAGAATGTGAGACTGACCAACGCTATTTAGACTTCATGGGGCAGTCGAGCTGATGGCGACATGGACGACAGGGAAAGACTGGTTTCTATGCCATTGCCGTCAACGGTAATGAAAGTCCCTCCAGGGCCTGAATCTCTAATCCGCTACAACGTGCGTCACAAAGGACGACAAGCGCCGAACGGAAACAGAGAAGCCAGGAATCTGGGAAGGCTTGGCTCGAGCTCTTCGTGCATTCCTTATAATGCGACTGCTCAGCCCCAAGACAGTACGGACATTCCCCCCACCCCAGCTTCCAAAGGCGAGGCTGCCTCTTAGGGGGAACAGGGGTCTTTGATGGTGTTCATCGGCGAATTTGCCTTGTTGCGGGATGGCCCACCCTATTTCTCTGTTTCTGAGCAGGTTGGATCGCGTGATGTGTTTTTTTCCCTTCGGTGGTGCTGTTGATGACACAAGATTGGACGTGCCTGCGAACCGTCTTATCAAGGTAGGTAATTTTTGGCTGCTTGTTGCGGCGGTCAGAGAAACGACCGCTGCTATTGGTTAGGATGATGACGATAATGGCCTTTCGGGTGGGGCCACTCTGAAGGATCTGGCAAAGAAAAGTTTGTTGATTCCTGGAATATGATGTAACGATGCCAACAAACTTTTTTTCTTCTTCTTTATAATTTGATATCAACCTGGTCTCACAATACTCAGTTCGACGCGCAGAAGGTAGCAAGCTCGCGGTTGAAGCTCACCCACAGCTCTCTGATGGAAAAAGCTACGAGCCTCACTCACTAATTTTCGTCATCCACAATTACATTTGCGTCCGTGAACGCAAAAACACAATCTCGCTATGGGTCTCTGGTGGCTGCGGGTTTCTGTTGGCTACGGAAACCGATCGTGAGATTCGAAGATTACCTGTTTCGACAGCGAGGAGGACCCCGCCCGTGTTTCGAAGCGCCGTATATACGTGCCATACTTCCATGCGCGCAGGTATAGGGTCCACTCGAGCCTCTGTTCTTCGAACGGTTGGTATGTATGAGCTTGAAGGCGAATACAGGTTTCGAGAATGTTACTGGCGCATCCGCTCCCCGCGCTTTTCTAGCTGAAATTCATTGTGACTTGACCTTGACCCTATGGTAGTAAAATACTCCTCATATTGGACCTTTTGCTCACGTAGTGAAAGCTCTGGTTGAGCTCACAGTGCTCAGTGCCTAGCTACCTACTTTAGGTAAGTAAAGTAGTTATGGATCGTCCTTTGCTGTCGACACGAGGCTTGACCTGATTGCACCCCTGTCATGACGGCCGCCCGCCCGCAATATCACGCACTTCTTTGTGGGCTGGCCAGTACTCGCGGGGCATTGGCTAAACGTGGTCGCTAGCCGCAGCTGATGCATTCAAAGAGACCTGCCGAATGCGCCGCACGTTTGCCCGAACTGGCTGCAAGCCAGACTAAACACCTGCTGAAAATCCATGTGTTTTCTGCGGGCAAGGTGAGGCCATTAGTAGACAGCCTTTTTTTTTTTTTGTGATCGAGCGAGCTCGCGGTAATGTGGCAGGTGTTTCTGCAAGATCTGCAGTCCATGGGCGGCCTTGCGAAATGATGATACATCACTCTTTGAGATGTAGAGGCTCTCTGTGTACAATAGTGTCGCCGACCTAAATCCCTTGCCCAAGCAGAGCACTTGGCCCGGGCTTACGAGCCCAGCTCAACAATCATGCAGATACCCAGGCCACATGACCTTCTGCTTGTGGCTTTCGGCTCCCAGCACTCGTCGCTGACTCAAGATGTCGAACTCAACGAAGGGGGTTGGGGAAAAGTTTTGGTCCTGGTTGATTTTCTCTGTGATTGGATGCTGATAACAATCTCGAGAGTGAAACGCAATGGTGGTGTCCAATAAAAGCGGACTCGGCCACGGCCAGCCATATTCCCGGGGCAACAATGGGAATGAACGACGTGACCTGTCAATTCGCAGCTTTCTGCACTTGATAGAAGCCATCACAGGACTGCATTGGTCCGATGAGAATGTGAATTCGAGGATGGAGTTGGGGAAAGAGCATTGCGGTATCGTTGATGGGGAAGGGGAGGAGGGTTCAATCGATGCACACGCCCCCTCCTTCCTTAGATCCTTGCCCCCCTCCCCTTCGTCGTCTAACCCTTGTCGAACGCGCAGACTAGCTTCCCCTCACCTTCTTGGCACAGTTCAAGTGTGGTTCCGTTCACGCTGCACACTGGGTCGGCCTCTTTGCCCGTCAACAGTACCATGCATAACGATTCTCGCCCTCGTCCGACGCCTGACACATCATAGCAGGATCGAAAGAGGGCTTCTGAGAGTGCCTCGGTTGGATGGCTGATCGCGGTGATGGACAGCCACGGTGCATTGAGCTCGATCCAAATTCCACAGCATATTATTGCATAACTCTGCTTAGAACTGCGAGAATGCTGGCCACAGCTTGAAGAGGTCATTGGGTTTCCATCGAGTAAGTCACGAACGACGTTGGGCGAGCCTCGCGGTGCTCACACTCAGGCAGTACAGAGTCGCCATCATTTGCCAGTGTAACTCCCACTTGTTCTGACGCCCGGCAAATTGAGCAACAAGGTTCATTGCAGCAAACCAAATATACGAAATGCGGGCGGGGGTTTCACTACCCTTGATACCCGGCGGCATGCTCAACTCTCTACGGCAGCTCAAGACTCACCTTGGCAGGAGCATCTCATTATGTCCTTTCGCAATCATCTCACCTGTGGCTGATGGATAGACGATATATATGCTTCCTAGTAATCCCACCGCGTCGCAAGTGATGCACAGGGCGCCGCTGATCGTCGACAATTCTTTCTAAATAAGATGGGGACGGAGACGCCGCTACCCCAACCACGATATGTTACCTCGAAGTCTCAGACATTCGTATCCAGCTCTCTCGGCTGGCGAAAAATGGCTCCATACGTTGAGCAGACACGCAACCACACTTTGCAGGGTGACATTACCGTACAGGGCTCAATGTCTGGCGCATTCCATAGACAGCCTGAGGCCAAGGTTTTGCTGGTTGAGTGGGCACCACGCCGTGTTAGTAACAAAAGACACGACCTGCCATTGGCGTCCCCCATGCTCAATGCAAGTGACGTTTCATTAGTTCCGCAAGCCAGCGATCTGAGACTTGACTCCGAAAAGCAGCGAAATGACAGATTTCCTCCGGTGGTGGCCCAACTTGCTACGAATAAACATCAAGGATCCGGGTAACACCACTGACATTGGGTATGGTCTGATCAGCTGCGCGGCGTTTGCCTTTTGTTGAATAAACGGCGGGAAAGCAAGGGACCGTTGTTCTTATGGTGTTGACCGTATGTCTTATGTACGGTTGCAAAATATCTCGGCTGCAGAATATCTCGCCACGGATTGAGCTCGAGAATTGAGAGTCTGAGTCCTCGGTCAGGAGTGGCGCGCAAGGAGCTTTCTCGTCAAGCCGGTCGATGGTCATCGACTTCGTCTCTGTTCCAGGCGCAGTTGCAATCAAGGTCCGCAGCTTAAGCTACGTCTTGGCAAAACTCCCACAGTCTCCTCGGGCTCAATCCTCTCCGCCGAGCTGCTCCAAGGAGCTGTCGCTACAAACGGTATCTGGCAGAAGAGGATTCTTTACTCGATACAACTTCCCGACTCGACTTGCCCTCTAATGCGGCGAGCAATAGAAATGCTGCTGAGCTTGCATTTTCTTAGACATTGTGTCTCGCAAGCTTAAGCCCAGGAAAGACGGCGCGATGAATAGGCGACGAAAGACGCATAGGTGTGATGTGCGTGGTAAGTAAATGGAAATCACGAGGCGAAAAGATTGCAAGCGTAATCAACAAGGCAGTTCATCCAAGACAAGCTACTTTGGTGTTATGCGCATTTATTGACCTCGGCAGTAGCAGAGAAGCGCTTCTGAGTCGGGATGTACCGAGTGGCAGGAAGTGGAGTGATAATCTATGATCAATGCAGCCATCGGTTTTGAGTAATGCGTGTGCATATCGAAGCACGACTCTTCCCGTCGTTCCTGCGTGTAGCCCTCCTCACTTGCAGATGGACACCGCTCTTTCGAAAGGTAGCTAAGTTTGGGGCCGAGCAAAAAGTCACATCGCCTCATCTACTGGTCGCTTTAGGTACTTGACTTGCTGACCAGCTTCCAGCCTATATTGACTTCTGCCCGAATGGAGGCATGGCCGAATGATGGCCTGCCACCCTGGTCCGGGCTTGCCGCACGTGATGCAGGTGACTGACACTGGCTCCCTACGAAAGGAAGACAGACCGATTCATACCCGAAAAGTTTGCTCCCGGGGTAAGTAAACAGAGAGCCACTAGACCCACGATAATGCAGCATGTGGTTTGCGAGGACGGAAGCGTTTATGGCAGCTGTCTGTCATAAAATCACTTGCATGCTTCGAGGCTCCGGCTGGCTCACCTATTTCTTGTTCACAAGCCTGTTCAGCTGAGCTAGAGAGCTGATACGACATGGAATCGAACCTGGGAAGACGCACGCTGACACGCATGATGCCATCCAGGAAGCTTGGTGGGGAGCTTGCACTTGTCCTGTGGAAATATGGCTCGAGCTTCTCTACGCTTTCTACGCTGCATATCGAGAGCTTGTAGACCGTCAAAGATGCCACGCTCTGGATTTGAGTCTACCGGTAGGCCGAGTGACGGGACGAAATGGCAATCGCGTGCAAAAGCGCCTATGATCTTGGAATCAAACGAAGCGAGGCTGGATCCTGGCTATCTGCGTCGTCATTCAGACGTCCTGCAGGAGGCTGGTAGGCAAAGGACACGCAGTTGCCGGGCCCGCGGCTGCCAATTGGCACTGCCGAGAGCTGCAAGGCTATGACAGCCAATGGACAAGTCGCCGAGCCCAAAGCGCAGGATGTCGCGTCGATGCCTGATGGGCCTTAAGTGTATGAATACAAGATGCTACATGGTCGAATGTTGGACCGGCCGCTGCCGACGTGGGAAGGTGAAAGCAGCTAATCTTGATGGTCAGGGAGGACAAGAGAAAATGCGACGGCCTTATCACCTCATCATGGACCGTTGGAGCGTCACAGCCTCTCGAAAAGCACTGGTTGACGGAGAAGGTGTTGGAATTGTTGCATTTTGAAGGCCTCACCAATGAGGAGCTCTCGTCTCTCGGCACGTAGTTGGAGTTTTGAAGTATTCATGCAATGGCTGTCGTCTGTGGGTGTTTCGACTTGCAGCTTTGGGAGGGGGGGTGCGACTGGATCCAAGCATGGCACTTTGCTTTTTTTGCTGCAAGTTGATCTACATTGCCTCACGACGATGACGCCTAAAGGCGTGCATGTCGCCGCCTGACACATGCGGGTGTACACACCTGTTCGTCAGTCGTTCCGGACTGGGTTGCCCCTCAGACTCTTGAGCAAGTGCACGCGCCGCTCCCCTTCCGGAGGGGGCTGATATGCTGAAGTCGATGGCCCATGTGTCTGCCGCAGCTGCCGATGTTTTGCGGCGCGGAAGATGGGGCCGGAAGAGGGTCAAGCGGGATCAGGCGTCCATGCAGTCGTCGTCTCACAATCTACTAGGTACGTTCTGGTCAAATAGAATGTCGCGCGGCTATCGTCGTAGTCGAAGCACAGGTGCATAGATAGTCGGTCGAGCGGGCGTATCGCAGGGCGTAAAATCTGGAGCTTTCTTGCGCACGGCAACCACTCCATATGCATTGTGGCCCATGACTATTCGACATGTCGCTCGCTCTACAAGGATGCGAAGGAGGATGCCATATGGTGTGCGCCGTGCAACCCGATGCTGCACGCTTACGGATGTCGCGGTAACCATGGACCTCTACGGCGAGGAAAGACTCAATCTGGGGAAGATCCGTAACGACCAAGCAGTTTTTGTGTTGTCGGTGAGGCCGAGCTCGGATCTGGAAAAACACATGTCAATTATGTGAAGCAATGGCATACCAGGAGCCGGGTCCTGCGAGTTCTGGTCTGATCCCTGCGCCACGCGGCTGCTCCCGCGCCACAGCTCTTGTCGCTCCACTCCTAGCCGTTTTCAGTTCAGCCTCGGCTATTACCCCACTTTTCAAGCGCGAGGCTGCGTCGTTTCTTCCTCCCTAATTTTGGTACTCTCTACATCCCGCGAGCCCAAGAGAAAGTACATCGTGTCCTCGACGACCATTCGCCAATTGACATGGACTGAGGAGAAGCTCGAGTCGATCGTCATTATTTTTCGACCGGCCGTCCAGTCGGCAGCGGCCTTCCGGACAAACACGGGCAAGCGCGATGACTCGTTGTCCTCCTCCATCCCTTTCATGAGAAAGAGCAGCGGCGACGACGACGACGCGACGCGACGCAATGTCCACGCCGAGCTACAAGCAGCAGAAGGAGGACTTTGTGTCCGGACTGACCGGTGGGCCAGTTTCCGAGATTGCCGCCGTGACGGCCGTTGCACCCGTGCGCCCCTTCCCCCTTCCATTTTTACTTTCCTTCTTTTGCGCCACTCCCCCCCCCCCAAAGGGCGAAACAAGGAAAAAATGGAAAGCGGAAAGCAGACGATCTTTTGTGCTAATGCAGTCTTTGTCTCGCTTGCTTGCAGGTCGCTATATTGCTATGGTCGGCTCTCCAGGCGCGCCATTCCTTCTTCAAGCCCCCCTCGGTGCTGGGCTACCTCCTCGACTTCTTCCTCAATGTCGGCGCGTTTCTGCTGGCCGCGACACTGTACGCCGGCACGCCGGTGCTGCTGATTTTGTTTCTGCTCGCGCCCGTCGTGTCCGTATACATGGTCGGTGGCGGTGGCGCGCGCAAGAGGAAGCAGCAGCAGCAGCAGCATGATGTGCCAGCATCGTCGTCGTTGTCGTCGAAGCGAGCCCTCATCCCCATCAAACCCTTCATCACATCCTACCGCGGCGCCATGATGATCATGACGTGCATCAGCATCCTGGCCGTCGACTTCCGGCTCTTCCCACGCCGGTTTGCCAAGGTCGAGACATGGGGCACGTCGCTCATGGACATGGGCGTGGGGTCGTTTGTCTTTGGGGCCGGCGTGGTGGCCGCTCGGCCCGTACTTAAGGAGCGTCTCGAGCAGCACCAGTACCACCAGAAACCGAAGCAAAGGTCAAAGGCCAGGTCACACGCCCAATCGAGTTCTGCCGGCTCTGGGTCTGCCTCTAAATCTGCCTCGTCGCTGGCCGTCCGGCTGCTCTACTCGGCGCGCCACTCGGCGCCCCTCCTCCTCCTCGGCATCGTGCGCCTCCTCTCCGTCAAGGGGCTCGACTACGCCGAGCACGTCACCGAGTACGGCGTCCACTGGAACTTTTTCTTCACGCTCGGCTTCCTCCCGCCCTTTGTTGCCCTCTGCCAGTCCGTCCTGCAGTACGTGCCCTCGTACGCAGCCCTCGCCCTGCTCGTCGCCACCGTGTACGAGCTCGTCCTCGACAACACGCCTCTCAAGGCCTACATCCTCACAGCCCCGCGGTTTTCTAACATCCTGTCCATGAACCGCGAAGGCGTCTTCAGCTTCTGCGGCTACCTGGCCATCTTCCTGGCCGGCCAGGACTTCGGCATGATCATCATCCCGCGCAACATCAACTCCAGGAGCGGCATGTCGCCCGCGTCTCAGCGCAACACGCTGCTCCTGACCATGGCCGTGTGGGCCGCCATCTGGTCCGCCCTGTACTTGTTCACCACGTCGTATTCGTATGGGCTGGGACTGACCGTGTCGCGGCGCTTGGCCAACTTGCCGTATGTTGCGTGGGTGGCTGCTTTCAACACCATCCAGCTCCTGGCCTGCTGTGTCGTAGAGACTGTCTTCTTCCCGGCCACGTACAACGCCGCTGATGCGAGATCCGAGGCCCACGCCACAGACGTCGCAACGAGTCGTGTCCTCAGGGCTTTTAACCGCAACGGCCTTGCCGTCTTTCTCGTCGCCAACCTATTGACGGGCCTGGTTAACATGACCGTCAAGACTTTGGACGCTTCGCCACTCGTCACAATGGCCATTTTGCTTGCATATATGGGCGTCACCACTGCCGTGGCTGTCGTGCTGGATGTTTTTAATATCTCAGTCAAGTTGTAGTGTATCATAGTGCCAAAGGCAGATAAAGAAATAGAAAAAAGTCAAGAGCCGGCTTCATTATTGGTCATCATCGAAGATACATGTCGCGCGGCAACTTCAAGTGCCTTCGTCGTCAAATACAAAATGCTTGTTTGTCCAAGAATCCCACCCTATGCCCGCCAAAATCTTTCACACACTCGAAATGCATCTATATGTTTGCTCATTCGTCGCCACGTAGAAGCCGTCAATGCATATACCACTACGCCTCACCTTCCGGCGCTCGATCTCGGTCACGCTGTCGGAATGATCGAGGATTGCCATGATGGCGCTGGTCGGGGTCCCTGGCCCGGCCGTCATCACGTGTTCGCTCGCGATCCCGTACAGAATCCCTGTCCTCGGTCTCCTCCACGTCACCTTCTCGTCGTCGACGACGAGCATGATCGTGGTCTGTATCTTCAGCATTGCCATCGTCATCATCTCGATCGCGATCTAGTTCACGCTCGCGTTCTTTGTCAGGATTGCTCTTGTTGCGACGTCGCTCTGGTGGACTTGTCAGTCCAAGTACTACAGAAGAAAGGGGGGAAAGGCATCAAGTGATCGTGGACTTGCCAGCCTTACCTCGAAGAACTTGTGTCGCCGCAGCATAAGCTTGTATCTCTTCTTTGCTCAACACTCGCAGCACGATGACAAAGTCATCCCGGACCTCGAACCTCTCCCTTCCAACCTCTAGAGCCTCGGGGTTTACAATCCTCCTATTGATCTTGGTCCAGCGTGCCCCAGGCGGGACTTCTTTCAACTTCTTGTCTTCCTTGTGCGGCGCAACGCCCTCTCGGACTGGATTGGCCTCCTCGGGGAAGCTGACCTTGGGTTGCTTCAGAATGCCCTTGAGAGGTTTACCGGTATCTTTGTCTCTCGGAGGCGAGACGAGACGGACCTGCTTTCCGTCCGCAGCAGGAGCGACAAGGTCCCTGCCACCACGCATTTCATCTCGTAGCTCATGCTCTTCCTGATAAGAGTCATGGGACAAGGGCGCCGAAACGCGCTCTCGGGAGGGTGACGGCGAACGAACGCGTGGCCCGTCTGTTGTCATCAGTCTTTCGCTCTGCCGCTCCCGAGGCTGTGCGGTCACATCGAGAGATGCAAGCTGCTCCTTCAGCTGTCTCAAGTCTGATGCATCATTAGGGTCGAAAGCGGCGGAAGCACGGTGCCGTCGTGACGATCTTCTTGTATCATCCGAGTCAGAGCCCGAGAGTCGGGCATTCTCGCCTTTGACTCGATGATCAAATGCAGACCTGCGGCGATCGGGCTCTGCTCCGCCTCTGACATTGCCTCTGATGGGCTCCGCGTCGACTGCCAGTTCCTTTTCTCGACTGGTTTCGCGATCTCGAAGTGGGAAAAGATCCTTTTCAAAGCCGGGATCTTTCTCGCGAATGAGCAACGGTTCCTTCCGGGCAATGACTTCCCTCTCTGTTGGAGGCAATTGGCGCGTCTCCCTCGATGAGTCTCGCACTCTCTCTGGGACATGACTTGGTTCCTGGGTCTTGATTTCTTCCCTCCAGGCTTCACGCTCCTCTGGAGGGCTTCTGCGCCTCTTGGGCCCGAAGTTTTCGTGGTCTTGTCGGTCTTGTGCCTTATTCGGCGGTGGCGGTACATAATCTGTGGTTGCTGCTGCGGCGGCTGCTGCTGCAGCCAGGCCCGTAGCAAGAGTGTGCCGACTCCGCGATCGATCTCGCTGGTCCCAGTTCTCCTGAACTCCTGACCGTGCATCCGATCGCCGGTCCTTGAGCTCACCTGGCGTGATCTGGTGACTCCGGTGGCGGATCTCCTTATCTTTGTCTGATCCATAACGCAGCTCTTCATCAGACCTCTTGCGACGATCATCAGGTCGCGTATCCTGTCGCCGTCCTCCCGTCTCTGCGGGGCCGGGCAAAAGATCTGTGCGGATACCAAATCCACGGCTCGTGACACCCTCATCGTGATAGCGCACCGGTTCGGGGCGGCGCTCACTCTCCCGGGAGTCCCTATCTCGATCACGATCTCGCAGATCGCGCATCGTGCGCTCATCATCTCGACTGCGGTAGTAATCATCGTGGTGTGATGAGTGCAGCGAGTCATCTTGATGCAGGGAGAGTGGCCTTGGTCGCCTTCCGCCAACAGCACTGGGTAGCTCAAGCTGAGTACTTGGCCCGGTTGGCGAAGGTGGCACCGGTGCCGAAGGAAGCACATCTCGGGAGTCGTACGCTCTATTAATCTTGTCAAAGCCTCGAGTTGAAGGGGGTGGGCCTCTGGATTCAGTCTGACGGCTGGCACCACGGCTCGGATCCTGACTGGCATTCCCACTGGTGTTCCTTCGATCGCTATCGTAGTTGATATTTGGGCGATGGTACCCTGCCTCGTTGCTGTTCCGGCGTCTCGATGAGCGACCTGGCTTCGATTGATCAAGATCGTATTTGACAAGTTCCCCAGCAGTAGTGTATTGATACCCTTCGTCTCCGTAATCAATGGCTGCCGTGCTATGCCGAGGATCGCTCGGATAAACAACGGATGGCCGCAGGGTTCGGTAATCTTCGAGGTCACGAGAGCTCAGATGGGCATCGCCTCGTTCTCTGTACCTGCCGTGATCCTCGCTTGATGAGACTCCATGATAGTGATAGCGTTTTGCCGAGCCGCGAGACCTGATTGACGAGGCAGGTTGTGAGTAGACCTGCCCATCGGACGCGCGGTAGTCGTCCCTCACGGGACTTCCAGAGCGGCCACTGGAGGAACGAGGCGCCGAGGAGGCGTGAGATCGATCCATCTGAGTTGTCATTACGATGACGGGGCTTCTCGCATGCGTGTCCAAAGTTGATCGACGATTTCCACTGTTGTCACGAACGCTTGAGTTTGCCCGAGACCCAGGGTTGATCTTATATGTCCTGGTGGTTGATGTCGGTACGCCGGCAGAATCCGTAGAAGTGTAATATGCTCTCGGGGTAATGTGGTGTCTGTGACTGGCAGATGGTACCACGTGCATGTCTCCAGCGTACACCGAGCTGTAACCAATGCTAGTGGGCATGGAAGATCTGGCCGGGTTGTAGGCAGATGATGATCGGCCCGTTGCCGTTGGGACATAATTTGTGTAGCGTTCAGACATGATGCTGGGTGACAACCAAGACGTGGGAATTCCGTCAGGTGAAGGCCGACGTATCTGGACGAGGTGTTGGCTCGAGGCGAATCAATGGTCTTCGTCCTGCGCGCGTGAAAGTTCGGTTACGATGTGGCGGGCGAGGAGGCAGTGAAGTCTTGGAGGGGTTGCGTGTGAATTCGAAGCTAGAGGCGTCTTCCCCTACACTAAGCCCTCGGCGCTCTGAGCGGAACGTGATCAGATGCGTGAGGCAAGTCCGACGATGAGGAGAAGAGGAGATGCAAGCGGCAAGCCGGGCTCCAAAGAACAAGGCCGTATGGCGACGTTCGATGTAAGGACTCGACGACCCCGCCGCCGGCAGGTACGTATCGAAGGGCAAATCGCGTGCGGCAGTTGGCGATGCAAGGCCCGAAACGTCGAATGCCGCCCGTGCTCGACGATCTGACTTGGGAGTTGGAGAGGGGGTGAAAGCGCCAGGGAAAACTGCTGCCGAAGAAATTGGCTGGTCTTGGGTTTGACGGTTGCCAACGGTCGGATGGAAGCCAAGGGGCTGAAGGACACCTCAAAACAACGAGGGTAAAGCGGGCCGCTGGACTCAAAATGGTGTCAATAAGCCAAACGGCTTACGGACGACGAAGATTGATTGATGGGCGACCGGGAACCAGGAGTGATGTTGTTGGCAGCTTAAGATTCCGCCGAGCTCAGCTCCAGTATGGAGTGAAGAAATGTGGCGTCAAGGTTGCGGGAGGTGAGTCAAACAATAGAAGCAACGACGTCACCCTTGGCAGATCCTTCCCTAGACTGTCGCTGGGTCCCGGTGACAGGTACTTCGCACCTCGCCGCCGGAAGTTTCGAATAGAAGTGTGTGCTGGGACCCGAGCCCCTCTCAGATGCCGTCGGGCCGCGATCGATAGCTCTGGCCTGGAATGTGCCGGTTTCGAGCAAGATTTATCAGAAATGTTTTGGCTCGGTCTACCGAGCCGCGAATCAAGAAGACTGAACAGCCGCTGAGAGGAAGGGCAAGAGAAAAAAAGGAATCTGTGGAAAAAAAAAAGAAGGGTGGCCTCCGTGTTGTCTGCAGATCATATGTCCTTTACGCCGACCGACGGAAACTCTGCAGCGGCGGGGCTCGCAGTCCCTATTCTGGCCCCTTCCGCAGCCTGCAGGTGCCTCTCCCCCGGTATTGCAGGCGTACCTGCGGCAATGACTCGCCCGTAGATTGTCGAAGACTCTAGTGCCTTGGCCGCTAGCGATACGGCACCGCTCGCTAGTCGATGCAGGTAGGCAGACCCATGAACCGTGACGTAGGTCGATGCTGCCACTCGGCGTCTGGCAACTTGTGTTCGCATGAGCTGTGTTTCGTATTTAGAAACAGGGCTGCAGAGATGCGGCTTCTTTGTCGGCGATGCTCCCTGGCACTGACTCCCACGCTGCAGCGACAATGGTGCGCCAAGCCGACGAAGGGCAAAGTATGGACAGTGATGTCAGGAGGCTAAGCGAGCCAAGACTTGGAGATGGCAGATTACACTACGGAGAACAACAAATATTTAAAAAGGGAGAGAAGAAACAGCTAAGGTAATGATGAAAAAAAAGAGGGAAAAAAAAAAGAGAAAAACAGAAAACCGGCAAGGCACAACCGACTTGCAAGGGCTCCTCGTCGGCCGCAAAGGGCGAATGAACTTCAAGGGAAGGAGCAGGGCACTCGGTAAGTGATAAGACTCATGGCAATGCAGTCCCATCCCACCCTCACTGCTTCTCTGCTCCTGTTCGCTCCCTTTCACAGATACCCTGCCAACTGATTCTGCGCTTCGCTTCTCCTGCCTCCACACGCCGCTAATGCAAACTCGAAGCGTGATCTGTTGCGGCCCAAAAACTTACAAGGGTTTTCTCATCGGGTCGCTGGGCCACCCGTCGCCGACGACATGAAGCCCAACCTGGGTGCCTGTTGTAGGCATTGCCTGTCAGGGGCTCACTCTATGGACATGGTCTCACTCGCTTGATACGATGGCTCTTCCGCTCAGGCCCCCCGGCTCCAACGAAGCACGACACTCGGGGGACAGGGCGGGAGGACGTGTCTGTCCGCGGGGCCTCGCATGGCAAGCAGACGGTACCGACTTTCAAGACACGCCAGCATATGTAACACGCTGGCGCACGACATCTGCAGGATGGGTGTTTTCTGATGGATCCACGAGAACCTGTTCAGCGGCGGCGGCGGCGGCGAATCTCTCCGTCCAATGCCTTTTCCCGGAAATGCGAACGACGAGCAGGGCCTGGTACCAGTCTCATGGTCTGATTTTGTACCACGCACCGCATATCTCTCCCAACTAAGATACGGTTCAAGGCCTCTGCCCATTGATGCGGTGGCATCTGGTCGTGTTGCTCTGGAATTGAAGCGCATATATGAAGCGTGGCCCGCGCTGTTCTCGTTGGGCATCAATCCAGGGACCAGGTCTTGCCGCGACTTTCATTTCGCTGACGCCTTTGCCTCGGCTTTGCTGACCACCCTTCGTTACTTTGGTGAGCAGACAGCATGAACCATCATGTCCCCGACACTCCAAATTTCCCTCGGCAGCGGGCAAAGACCAGGCCAATCGCCAGTGTATGATTACTCCCATCATGGGCGCAACGTGCATTGTCAGGCTTTTAGCTGCTGGCAACCCTTCCTCCCCACATTTTGGAAGGAACCATGATCCTGGGGTAGCGCCCGGGAGACTCGCTTGGGCCAAGAATTGTGCCAGCATTTGGGGTTGGGTCGCTGAGCAAGCCCAAAGTGATGACCGGAAGGCACGTTGCGCTGACAAGAATGACGCCCAAACAAAAGCGGAAACCCAATAGCACTGCCCTCCCATCGACATTATTCTGTCCTCCCACTGCCAGCGATCCTTTGCTCTCCCAAGTGTATGGAGTGGGCATCAAGAGAGATTGCACGGCATGAACGGGGCAATGGCCGGGCCGCGTGGATGGGCAAGAGTCATCCAGTACAGAATTGGAAGTTGACGTAGCATGACGGGCCGAGACCAGGTTCTTATGCCAAGCTCTTGTCGGTATCAAAAACTGCGACAATGAAAGACAGCCGCAGGCTTCCCTCGCAGGTATCAGACAACGTGCCGCACCAGTCAGCCGCCCTTCTGCGACAAAAAGTCCTCATTCTAGAACAAAGCAGCCTGGTAGGGCCATGCATAAGACGACAGCACCCACACTACAATGGACTACGCAGCGTTTTCAGGCCCGCCTATAAGACTCGGTAACATTCAAGATTGGTACGGGTCTGTCTGCCTAGCTCCAGCCACACTCATGCCCATGTCGAAACGTCAAATGCGCCTCACTCACAATGTCAAGCACGTCGTTGGGCCTCCTATGCCAAAGCACCCATGGGATCCCAGAGTGGTAATACAATCGGGTCCTGGCCTCTGACCTCCTTCACCTCCTTGCTCAGGAACTTGACGTCGATGACGGCTTGGTAGACAAACTGGTCCATCCACTCGTCCGACATGACGAACCAACCCTTCTCGCCAGCGTCTGGGCCCCAGCTGTTCTGCACTCTCCAACGGACAGGCTTGCCGGTTTTCTCGTCCAGGTGCACAGCAGTCAGGACCATGGCGTGCGTCATCTGACTCTCTCCGGAGCGCAGCCTCTCTTCTTTGCTCATGTTGAGAAGGCTCGTGCTGAAGCCGACCTCGTAATCGTACAGCTTCAGGTCCATAATGCCCGACGTCTTGTCGCTAAACTTGCCGACATCACAGCCAAAGAAGATGGGCAGCCCAGCCTGGATCGTCTTGATGCACGCCTCCTTGAGCGTGTCCATATCAACGTTGATATATGTCGTGTCTCGGCCACCAATGACGTTGCCCAGCCGGTCCACGGTTAGCAGCGACATGTAGTCATTGCGGGGGTCATTGACCAGCGAGATCATGTCTGCAACGGTTGAAGAATTCACGGCGGGGAAGCCCGATGACGTGATATTCTTTGCGAAGTCCTTTGGCGTGATGCTCAACTCATGCACCTTGCCATCCTTATCCGCATACTGCCACGCAAACGATTCTGTCGGGTTAGGTGTCGGTCCCAACAGCAGCGTGATGATTTGCTGAATTTCAAGCATCATCTTGCCCTTCATGGCTGTGATTTGTCCGGGTGCGTTGGCATCTCCAGTGAGAATTGTGGTCCGCAACCGGATCGCGAACTCGCGCAACTTCGTCTTGAGCACCGAGTTCAGCACCCCCGAGGCCTTGGCATTCCAGCTATCCGGGTACAGCGCCTGTGGGACAAGGCCGTATTTCTCAACCAAGTTGTACACCATGTCCCACTGGCCGCCATCCGAGATCAAGTCTCCCAGGAGTCCCTGCAGGAGCCGACCATCGAGGTCCTCGTCGACCGTGTCGATGATTTGCTCCAGGAACCAGTTGGATTTTTCCAGCTTGTCGTAGTAGTACAGGTAGCTCTGGGACAGCTCAAACGACTCCAGGTTGTATTTCTTCATGAGGGCCACGCGGAAAACATTTGTTGACGCAAAGAGCCAGCATCGACCGCTGGAGCGCTGGTTCGTGATGGGAGCGCCTTCGAAGGGGATCTTGGTGTTGAAGAGGTGCTGGTTGGCGTTTTTGCTGGCTTGCGATCTGAGGACCGCTTTAGGGTCGGCCGAGCTCAAAGCCGTGAGGGCGAGTCTAGAGGTTTCGAAAAGAAAAAGCAGCGCAGTCAGCAAAAACAATGCTTTCTTTTCCTTCTTTCGTTCTTTTCTCCTTGTTTCCTGTTTGCTACCAGCACTGTTCTTCCTCTTCTCTTTCACTATTGTTTCATGCGTAGCGAGGCAGAGAAGAAAGAAGAAAGCGAGGTGCCCTGACGAGCGAAGGGATGGACGGATCAAGGGACTGACTGACCTGTTTCGCGGGTCCTCCAAGAACTGGCTCGGAATCACAGTCACGGTATCCAGAGGAAGCGGGTGCGGATCACGGGCAATGCGCGCCAAGAAGGCGCCCTTTTCATTGTTAACCATGTCCCCCGAGAAGGCGGAGACGCTGTCCTCAGCGAGCTTCATCCGACGCAGACGATCCGCCATGGCCTTCTCATGAGCTCGCGACGCCGCGGCCGAAGCCGACGCCGACTTAGACTGCTGGCTGCCCATGATTGCGATGACGAAGGTGCTTGCGAGGAGAAGAAAGTTCAAGATGCTTCTCATGCGCTGTGCGGCAAAAAGAGAGGTGGTGGAGATACGAAGTGTCTATGTAGCACGGTATGATACGACTGCGTGCAGCACAGGGGGGCGGAGGAGAAGCAAGAGGAAGGAAAAGTGGTGGGAGCGCGGCCGTTGTGAATATATTTATCTATCTGGGGTCGGTGGTGTGGCAAAGTCCAGCCAGCCAACAGGGTACGTGTGCAAACATAGGGGCTTTATTTTATTCTGGATTTCACCCTGACAATTCTTAGTCAGGGACAATTCCCATCATTCCTCCTCCGGCCGTTCCTGTAACTCTGTCACGCGCGCTCAGATGTGCTGGGTTCGAGGCGCGATAACGTCATCCGTCACCCGACACAAGTGTATTGTGTGTGCCATGCCACCACGTGCATTGGAACCGCACGGTAAAAGCACTCGATTACCATAAGCACTGTACATATCCCGCAAACATCTTGCGCTATGAGGATCAAGAGACAACTGCATTGGACTGCTTGCGCTTGCCAATTCGATTACCGCATGATGCGAACACTCGATCTTGTTGCTCTCGACCAAGTCCTTATCTCTGCACGCCTCCGCAAAGGAGCTGCCCCAATAGCGCTAGTCATGATCCCGTGCCCCCGCACCCGCAAAGCTACGACAACCTTGATGGGCACAGCTGCGACACGTGCTGCAAGATAAGGTAGCTTTGGTCCCCTATCTCCGTCGAATCGCCTGCGTGGCAACTCGACGGTCCGCATTACCCCGTTAAACTACAAATATTGAGCTGGGTCAGGGTGCACATTCGTTAGGTGGGATTGACTATCGATTGGCCCATCTACAGGCAAGTCCTAGGTATGCAGAATTGTCTCATAAACATGTGCACTCAGATAGTTCCTAGTCCAAAAAGAAGCTTGCTGCCATTTAATACCCACAGAAGCTACTACTAGCGTCATGGCGATCTGCTGGTCCTCGGCGCGAAGAAGCTTGCTCCCTGCAAGCAAACATCCTCTTCTGAGACTACATCATGAGGCTCGCCTCCGTGTTCTGAGGGTTCGACAAGACTTCATCTACAGGCGAGAGCCGTGGATGACCTTCATGTCGACCGCAAGCTCCCGGCCGTTGTCGTTGAGGACAAGAGCACGGACGCTACCGCGGCCGGACTCGAAAGCACCGGCCAGACGAGACCACAAGTTGGACTGATCAATGACGGGCAGAGACTGCTTGACATCACCAGTCTCCGTCATGGCCACAATTTGGCCATTGTGCATGTCCAGAACACGGTACTGCTTGAAGACAGGGCCGAGCATAGTCTGCACAATGACACTGGGGGCCGGGTTGGACACAAAGGAAGACTCCTCGTGCAGCTGCTTGGTGAACAGGTCAACACCGAGGTATCGGTACTGGCCAGTAGCAGAGGACGTCGAGATGCGGATGACCTGGCAGGGTCGGCCCTGCAGCATCAGGTAGTCGCCGAGACGGATGTGGTGGCAGGGAATGGTGACAGTGTTGGGGACATATGAGCCCCCTCCACTGGCGCGTGGGCGGGTTTCAGTGATGCGGACATCCTCCTTGATGTCGACATCAACGTGGTCATGGTGGTGGTGGCGGGGATGCACAATCTTATCGGCAAGTTTGTGGATGCCCTGGCGGAAAGAGTGGTAGTGACCTGATCCAGTCCATAACAGGTCAGCTTCTGCTTCGCGTCGGGGCGTCGTCACATAAACATACCGTCTTCGTCGTAGTAACCCATGTTGGCTTTCTGTTCGGCACGGGTAAAGCGGGCAGGCTCAACGGTCTCAGTGATCTTGACCTCTTCTTGATAAGCAGGCTGGAGGTGAGGGCGTTCTTCGACAGTGAACTCGTTGACACGAACGTCCTCTGAGGTGTGATATTGCGGACGGCTAGGGGCGTCTACAGTGGTGTGATAGGCGGGACGGAAGCGTTCACGATATTCACGTTCAGCGACGTCAATAGCAGAGGTGAAGGGCTTGACGTGGGCGTCAGTCTCAATGTGGCTCTCGCTGTACTCAGAGTGTCCTGGTCTATCGGATGATCTCAAGTCAGTGGATGAGAGGTCGTGCGTGCACTCTGCGAACTCGGCCGTCTCCGTGTCAACAAAGCCAGCTCCCTCCCAGGTGAGCAGAAGCCCCCTTTGACCGGAGCTCTGGAAGGGTGCGGGTGGCGTGGATCGCGGATCCTTGCGCCCAGGCCTGCATGTGCGGTGTGACGGAAGAGACCCCCGGTCCAAAGCCTCCAATTGAACACGCGGCAAGCAGGACCCAGTGGCTCCGTTTTCCTGGTGCTGGGAGGGGCAAAAGAAAATTGCGAGGATAACTGGACAGGTCTCCTCTCTACGAGCAAAAGGGGACGACGGGAGAGAAAGGGGCTAAAACGGCGTCGCGAGAAAGGAAGATGGACTTACCGGAAATCTTCCTTGATAGTTTGCTCGTGATGGAACCCGGGACGGCGGCGATGGTCTTCTGTGATACGGACCTCTTCTTGGCTGTAGCGGTGCTCGCCACGAGGGGGCAGGTGAACGTGAGCAGTGTGAGAAGAGTATTGATCTTGCCGTCCGGCTGGCTCCTGTTTGTGGGGGAGCTTGATGTCAACCTCTTCGTGGGTTTGCGTGGTGGTTTGCGACTGGCTGTCCCGATAAGTCGACGGGAAGATGCTGAAGGGGACGGGAACGCGAGCTTCAAAGTCCAGATTGGCGACTTTTGCTGGCGCGAGAGAATCTTCTCATACAACCTTTCGTGACGGTTGGCACGAAAGGAAGACAAGAAGGATCCTCTGGCTTCTGTCCCTGGGAAACAAAAGTCGGAGACAAAGATGGAAGAGATGACGAAGGGGAAAGGGCAGCTTCGTCGTCGCTTGTGTGGGGGGAGAGGAAATTTATTCTCTGTCTGAGCGGCTTGCAGGCAACTTGAGGAGGAAGAACGGGACCAGAGTTGCGTGCAGACGTTGGATGGGTTTTGAGGGCGGCGGGGAGGGATTGGACGAGCTGGGGCTTTTGCGTCGGGACATGCAGGCAGGCACACGCTTCGGCAGGGTGAATGTATGAATACTCGTGTTTACTTGCGGCTGAGCTTCCCTCTGGGTTTGTTTACTCGCGTCCCGAGATGGATTAGCCCGCGACAGCTCTCCACCAACGGCAAGCTTCTGCTCCCGGAACTACGCTCGTCCAAGCGGTCGAACGTTTGATCGGTTCCCCTCGGACCTCTGCTAGCTTCCTTGATAGTCGCCGTGGTCCCAGGGCATCCCGGATATGTTGGAGTTGAGGCTTTTTTTCCAGTCTCGACAGAGCCGTTGCTTTTCGCTGGAATGCGGAAGGCGGGCGGGTAGGGAGACGGACGGGGGCGAAGCATCCGACACAGCGATGCAGCCCGGTGGCTGGGCGCCAAAATGAACAAATAAAATAAAATCAGTGGCACAAGCTGTCTTTGTCCCCTGGGTGCGGGCGGGACTGCCATGGATAATGTCTGAGACACCTGGAAGCCCCAGAGGGCAGAAGCGTTGGGCAGGTGCTGAATCCAATACGTACTGTACATGGGGATGGGGCCTTCAGTCAGCGCTACTGCCTTCCCTTGGCCAATCCAAATCGCCATTTGGACAATAAATTGCGGAGCACTCTCGCTGGGCGAGAACAATACTCCAATTCATTTTACAATAAATGCCGTCAGGCCGCTGTCCGTGGAGGGTAGCGATGGCAGACGCTTGAAGAAAGCCCAGCCCTCACACACTGGTACGTTGGACGGCAGAGAGGCCATGCATGCGACGCAGCGCTGTGTTTACTAGCTGTCCGTTGAAACACATCCATTGGATCTCCATATACATCCCGCAGAACGGCATTATGCAAGAACACGGATGAGGATTAGATGGTTCATTCGCAGCTCGACGCATGATTTAGCAGGGCTTGGCGGTTCGGGGTCCCGTTTTAAGAGCCACGTCCGCATTTTCCCTTCCCCCCCCCCC
>JAPFUF010000175.1:0-15209 GCA_030780645.1 Aschersonia sp. MBC 508 | reverse complement strand
CCCCCCCCCCCCCTCCCCTCCTTCGCCCACTGGACGGACCACTGGTTAGCAGTTCTAGATCCTAGCTCAAGATCGACCGCCCTATGCACGACCTATCAGTTCGACATACACGGTCATGTCGTGGTCAAATTTTCATCCCACTCGCAAACACCTCAATTACGTATCGCAGCGCCAACAATCAATCGTCGACGAGGCGATTTGTTTCTGGAGGTCCACATAGTGCGGCCTCAATCAACTCCCCTTTCCATGTTGCTCTGTTGCTGTGGCAACTAGTCATGCTCGCCTCGAGATGACCTATCACTCATACCGCGCGTCTCCTCGATAGGGTGTGCGAACGAGCCATTTGATGCTGTCAGAGTGTTGAAGATCGCCGCAAGATCTTATATTCGAGGTGCGCCTCGGACTGAACGATGCCGTGCCGAGTATTTCTGGCGGAGCTGCCATCCTGCATTCCGAGGATGGCTTTGCCGCCTTGTTCTCTCCCCTGACCCTGCACGTCCACATGTACCAGATCCCGTCAACGAATTGATCATGAGAGACGATACCATGCGCAATGCCTTCGCTGTGGTTGTCGCTTCTCTGACTGGCCCAGTTATAGCCACAAGTATAGTGCCGCCTCCCCTTTTACGCCTGAGCGTGGAACATTACAGTCAAGTTTTGGAAGTGAAGAATCTGCATCAGAAGACGCCGGCTCACACGTGACGTGCTGCTGTCACCCCAAATCAAGCCAGGCCAGCGAACGCTTGATAGCAGACAAAGAGTATGTATGCGGGGACAAACTCGTATTATAGATGCAAAAAGAAGCGAGCACTGTTTAAGGAACAAAGCTACTTTTTTTTTGTGCACAAAAGTGTAAACAAGGATAATACAAGATGTAGAGTAGAGCACAACTCAGTTTTCGCCTGCGTCATCGCAGTAACCGACACCGTTCAAGCCCCACCATGTCGATGGCCAGATAACTTCCCATGCTCCGTAGTCTGGCTCGCAACGTCAGGAAGTTTCGGTAAGGTTCGAATCTTGATATGAATCTTTCAAGATCGCAGCATGAAGCAGCGATTTTCTTCTCTGGATGTCAAGGTTTGTCCAGCGGTGCTCAGGAGGCAGGAGGCCCTTTATTGTTTCGCGAACATGGCTGATCGTTTTCTTCTAAAAACAGGTCATCGCGCATGAGCTCAACCAGAGCTTGGCGACCCTGCGCCTCGCTAATGTGTACGACCTCTCATCCAAAATATTGCTCTTCAAGTTCGCCAAGCCCGACAACAAGAAGCAGCTGGTCATTGACATAGGCTTTCGATGCCATTTGACCAAATTTGCCAGAACCACAGCCGCTGCTCCCTCCGCATTTGTCCTCCGGATACGAAAGCTCCTGAAGACGAGGCGACTGGCGTCTGTCCAGCAAGTCGGAACGGATCGCATTCTCGAATTTCGATTCAGCGATGGGCAATACCGCATGTTTCTGGAATTCTTTGCGGTAGGTTGATACTCCGCGCGACGTATATTTCGAGGCGAAGGTGCTCATCATCGTGACAGAGCGGCAATGTGATCCTTACCGATGCGGACCTGAACATTCTATGTCTATCGCGAAATGTGTCAGAAGGAGAGGGCCAAGAGCTACAGCGAGTCGGGCTACAATATTCACTTGATAACAGACAAAACTTTCATGGCGTCCCAGAATTGACTCGAGAGAGGGTACAGCATGCACTGCAAGCGGCCGCTGACAAGGCTGCGGCCTCAACGGTTTCGCAGAGGGCCAAAGTCAAGCCGGGAGGTGACTTGCGAAAAAGCTTGGCGGTCTTCATCACAGAACTTCCTCCCGTGCTTGTCGATCATGTACTCCAGTCCGATGGCTTCGACACGACAGTAAAACCGGCTGAGCTCCTCCAGAATACAACTCTCATGGAAGACCTTGTCAGACTGTTGTCGAAGGCTCGGGAGTCAGTCGAGCACATTACACATGCAGATCACTGCATTGGATACATATTCGCCAAGTGCAGGGAAGGTCAAAAGCTCGCAGGCGGGGAGACAGCCTCGAATGCTGCCACAGTGAAGCGAGAAGGCTTGTTGTACGAGGACTTTCAACCATTTATACCCCACAAACTTGAGAAAGACCCGTCGATCGAAATCCTGGAATTCAAAGGATATAACGAAACCGTTGACGAGTTTTTCTCCTCACTTGAGGGCCAGAAACTAGAGACGAGACTGAGCGAGAGAGAGGCAACTGCCAAGAGAAAACTGGATGCGGCCAAGGCAGACCAGGTCAAAAGGCTGGAGGGGTTACAGGAAGCCCAGACTCTCAACATGAGGAAAGCCGCGGCGATCGAGGCAAACGTAGAATGGGTGCAAGAGGCCATGGATGCAATCAATGGACTGCTGGCTCAAGGCATGGACTGGCATCATATCGGAAAGCTCGTGGAGCGCGAACAGAGTCGGAACAACCCGGTGGCGACCATGTTCGTATTGCCACTGAATATTGCCGAAAACCTGATTACGCTCAATCTTGCGGAAGAAGACTTTGAAGAAAATGATGAGGCCGACCCGTATGAGACCGACGAGAGCGGGTCAGACGACGAGCACAATGCCGGAGTCAGTCAAAAAGAAGACAAATCGAAGCAGCCGGCCGAGGGATTGCACGTGGAGATCAATCTGACAATGAGTCCGTGGAGCAACGCCAGAGAGTATTACGAGCAGCGCCGAACGGCTGTCGTCAAGGAAGAAAAGACGCAGCAGCAAGCAGCTCGCGCTCTGAAGAGTGCGGAGCAAAAGATTAGTGAAGATCTAAAAAGGGGACTCAAGCAGGAAAAAGCCCTCTTGCAACCCATTCGCAAGCAGCTCTGGTTCGAGAAGTTCTCATGGTTCATCTCATCTGACGGGTATCTCGTTCTCGGAGGCAGAGATGCGCAGCAGAACGAGATGCTGTACAAGAAACACTTGCGGAAAGGAGACATTTATTGCCACGCGGACCTGAGAGGTGCGCCGAGTGTCGTCATCAAGAACAATGCGAGTGCTCCGGATGCACCGATCCCTCCGGCGACCCTGGCGCAGGCAGGGTGTCTATCTGTCTGCGCATCCGAGGCGTGGGACCAGAAAGCAGGTATGGGTGCGTGGTGGGTGAAGGCGGATCAGGTCTCCAAGTCGGCACCCGCCGGAGAGTTTCTTCCCATGGGCAGCTTTATGGTGCGAGATCAGAAGAACTTTCTGCCCCCGGTGCAGCTCCTTCTCGGGCTAGGCGTCATGTTCAAGATCAGCGAGCAGAGCAAGGCAAGACATGTCAAACATAGAATCCTCGACCCAGACACCTCAGCAGCTAGCGAAACTGTTACGACGGAGTCTTACGAGCTGCAGAGTCTCACATCCACTGCCAATACTACCGTGGACGACGACAAAGAAGACGAGGACAGTGTCCATCATGAAAGCGACGATGAAGGCGAGGACCAGAAGCACCAGATTCGAGACAATCCTCTCCAAAGACCCGGCAGCTTTGGCACAGAAGACGAGGTCAACGAAGCGGTCGGGGCAGTTTCGTCGCTAGAAATTGATGAGGACACAGCTCGCACCGTTACGCTCGACAGCCACGAGCACAGTGGGAAGAGTCCAGCCGCAGGAAAAGAGGGGGATGAGGAGGAGGAAGAAGAAGAGGAGGAGAAAAAGGAGGAGGAGGAGGAGGAGCAGAAGGAGGCTTCGTCGTCCACTCAGACAGCAACTGCTGCAGCACCAGACGAGGCGCCAGAATCCAAACAACCCAGTGCGCAAAAGGCCCCTGCATCCTCCGCTCCCCCGAAAGCAGCGCCTCCCAAGCACGGTCTCAGGGGCAGAGCCAAGAAGAGAGCAGCGCGGTACAAAGACCAAGACGAGGAAGACCGGCTCGCTGCCGAAGCCGTCATCGGCGCCGCAGCGGGCCGCAAACGCCTCGAGGCGGAGCGCCAGGCCAAGCAGCAAAAGGCAGCCGACCAGGAGGCGGCCAAGGAGCGCCGTCGGCTACAACACCAGCGCGAGCAGCGCGAGATTGCGGAGCACGAAGAGATCCGGCGCCTGGTCATGGACGAGGGCGGCGTGTTCCTCGAGCCCGACGAGGCCGAGCAGCTTACTGCGCTGGACGGGCTCGTGGGTACGCCGCTGCCCGGCGACGAAATCCTGGAGGCGGTGCCCGTGTGCGCGCCGTGGAACGCGCTCGGCAAGTTCAAGTACAAGGCGAAGCTGCAGCCCGGGCCGATCAAGAAGGGCAAGGCGGTCAAGGAGGTCATGGAGCGGTGGAAGACGGCGTCTACCAAGAAGGGCGCCTTCGACGAGTCGGCGCGCGACACGGACAAGATGTGGCCGAGGGAGATGCAGCTCATCAAGGCGATGAAGGTCGAGGACATTGTGAACTGTGTGCCGGCCGGGAAAGTCCGCGTCATGATGGGCGGCGGCGGCGGCGGCAGCGGCGGCGGCAACAGTAGCCAGAAACATCGTACTGGAAGAGGAGGAAAAGGCAAGCGATAGACCATGTTATTTTCTTCACTTCTTGTCATTGGGGGCTGATTGCATTCACTATACTGATGAGAAAGAAAAAAAGAGAAAGAGAGCCTAAAACTACATTCTCTGATCGATCGATTCGTTAGTGCCCCGTGCCTTCTGCATAGTCAGTCAGCGCATGGAATGCACGCGCCTCACGTCATCTGGCATTCTCGCGATGCACAGCTCTTTGCAAAACTCGCCCCATTGACCACTCGTGCCCTCCCGCACGGCGATCGACAGATCAAGCCCATAGCGCTCCCTGTAAGCCCGCTTGACGGCCTGCATGTGCGCCGGATCCCAGTGGAAGCGGACGAGCCGCGAGATGAGCAGTTCCCGCCTCAACCCGTCTTTCCGAGACACCGTCAGAGCGTGGTTGAGCAAGAGCGCGTCTCGCACTGGCCTGTTGATGACTCCATTGAGGATATGCGCCAACAGTTCGCCCTGCCCTGAATGTCAATGTCTGGTTCGCAACCGAGGAAAGTACAGGAGAAGAGAGATAAAGCAACGGCGACAGAGATGGCACGGCACTCACCACGAGGTTGCCGCTCTTCTTCAGGGCGTCTCTCGCGAAATTAGCGCGATACGAGTGTTCGTACTCCTGCAGTACGGCCCGAAGATGTGCGTCGCTGCGCTTGACGACAATGGCAATCATGGCGCTTTCGCCGCCCTTTTCGGCCTTGACGGCTTTGCGGAGGTCGCTCACGTCCTGGTCCACAAGGTGGTAGTCGAGGGGAATCCGACGGCCGTGCGGATCGAAGTCGTCCATGCGCCGCTCGTCAAGGACCATCAGCACGGCTTTTTTGAACTTGTCCTCCTTGAGCTCCATCCTCATGCATTTGGTCAGGCTGTTGTCGTACTTCTTGTCCGTGAAGAAGTCCTTGATGCGCCTGATCTCCTCGTTGCTGCGGCCCATCAACGACTCAATCAGCAGTTCGCGACGTGTCTTGTCACCCTGATACCAAAAGTTGGCCCAGTAGGCCTCGCTTTCCCACTTGCCTAATGCCACTGTGTAGCAAGCTTTCATGAGGTTTGGGTCCTCGTCCTTGAGTCGTGCGCGAATATGCTTGGCCACATTGACGCCCTTGCGATCGGAACCAGTCTTGACAATACGCTTGTACTCGGAACGGAGCTCCATGACTTGTTCGTGTGTGAGGGAGGGCAAAATCTCGACCAGCGGGTGCGTATCCGGCGGTCTATCTCCCTTCAGCGCCTTGGCAAGCCGTGACGCAATGTCCTCCGGGTCGTGGAAACGAGCTCGCCTACCGCGCTTCTTGCCATCAATTTCGATGTCTGAGCCTGCAGGCGACAGAGCCTCGACTCTGATATCGCCACGGGGGGAGTTTGAGGCAAGAAGAAGCGGCGAAGGCATCGGTGAGCAGTCCTGATATGTGCCTTTGTACGATTCGAGCAGCGGAGAGGCTGGAGGGGCCGCGGAGAGCGATTGGTTGGACGAGCGACCAGGACCGACGGTAAGTGTGGACATACGCGCCGTGGGCGGTTGGGGAGACTTGTCTCTTGCACTGCTGCGACGGTCTCTCGAGCGATCCCTCTCCCTTCGACTGGATTCTGGTACAAGAGTCGCCGGACCAGGAGACTTGTCCCTTCGACGGTCGCGTGATCGATCGCGATCGCGACTTCCAGGAGTGACCGGCATGAGGCTTGCTTCGGACACGCGAGGATCCTTAGCGTAGACGGGCTCTCGTTTGGACTTTCGGTCATCATGCCCATCACCGGTAGGAGAAGCCGTCTTACGACGACGAGCGTCATCATCGTAAGCAGCATCTCGACTGTACCTTGAAGAGCGTTTGTCAATGCCCTGAGAACCGGAAATATAAGATCCATAGGTCGGGGGCGATTCCGGTCTTTGGTAGCGGGACGGTCCTGGTGGCTTGCCGTAGGGCAAAGCGTCTTCCTCCCGTTCTTGCTTCCATCTAGTGTCCCAGTCGCGCTCGCCTGCCCTTTCGTTTTCGCGTCTGAGATACTTATCGTCACCTTTGTCGGATTTCCCCTCATCATAACCACGGCTGTATTTTTGGGGCAAGAAGTTCAGTTGCTCGTGGGCAAAGTCCTGCCGGGATGCTCTTGGATACATGTCCTTTGGCGGAGATGCTGTTCGGATCCGTACATCCTCGTCCCTGGCATAATTGCGCTCCGTATGGCGGGTTCTTACATCGTCATCGTAATCATGATCTAGTATAGCCCTGGCGTTGTGCCGAGAGTCCCGAGGATCGGCGTAGCGAACCCTTTGATCGTCATCTGGGTAGGCCGAGGGCAGCTGGCCTGTGCTCTCTCTACCCCGAATATCCCCTGAGGTGCGACCGGGAGCGTCTCGAGGCGGAGAAGCAGCCCGTTGTTTGGACTGAGGCCCGTCGTAGCTATAGAGGGACTGACTTCCTGGTACCATGGCATCCATGCCGCCCTCTGCCGGATAAGGCAGATTATTGCCATAGGATGGTTCGCGCTGACTTCTTGATATGGGACGACCGTCCAGGTCATCCTCTGGATATATGTAGCTCGGCTCCCGCGCGTCAACTACTCTAGGAGCCTGGAAGCGTGCCGCGTCGTCTGTGCTGCGGCGGTCACGAGACCTGGATCGTGAACGATCCCTCTGACGATCGTCGGCCACGGCGAGAGACATGTTGAGGGCGGTAGACTCTGTGACTGTGGTTTCTTCTCTACTGTTTCTTCCTTTTATGGCTTTCTGCCTGCACGACGAGGGGGGAAAGACTGGGTACCAATGGCTAAAATTCTGGAAATAGGGCAAATAGAAGTTCACGTGGCAGAAAATGATGCATTGGAAGCTTTGGAAAGCGAGTGATTGAGGAGGCAAGGTTGGCACGAGGAAAGTAAAATTCGCTGATGGATGCTAAGTAAGCCCAGCTGACAGCTACAGGCCGTCGAGCAGTGTGTCGTCAAAAGGCCGACTGCCCCTCCTCTCCGTCCGGCCATGACGTTTTGTCGAATCAATTTCCACGAGAGGCGCCCAAAAAAAACAATAACAGGAGGAGCCAATGGGGGCGCTCGGGCGGAGGCCAGCCATCCAGGGACCGACGCCAGGCACGCGAGCCAATCAACAGGGGTGAATCTCGTGCGAGCTGGGTTGATGACCACGGAGAGAGACGTCGGAAACAGGAGGGGAAACAGAAGAAGAAAAAAAGGAAAATGAAAAAAGCCCTTGATAATAAGACCTGGCATCAATGCATGATTAGCCGTCAACCTGCCACGAACTCATTCCTCCACAATCAACGGTCACGGTGCTCCGCTCGTCTGATCGAACGCGCAAAGGCTTGGCTTTCTCCCACATTATACATACCCTGCCGCAAATCAAGCAGGGGCGAGACGAGATGGGAATAACAAAGGTGCCATAAAATGTGCTTGTTTTATCACGCGCGTCCTATTCGGTCTGGGCGCTCTGACTCCCTACCCTGACGGCTGCAACGCTGACGCTCTTTCCCCGCGCTGGAAGACAAAAAGCGCTTCATCCTTGCCGGCGAAGCTCGGCAGCGGAATCTGCACCACCTTTGTCCACTCCTCCTTTTCCCTCGCCATGTACTCGTCCATGGTCATGCCTCTGAAGCCGGTATACCCATTGTCGTTTTGCGTCCCCACGACAGCAATCGTGTCGCCTCGGAATGCATCTACCAGACCACGCGTGAAACCGCCCTCTGTCCCGCCTCCGACGCCGCCGCCGACGACGGGGTACACCAGCAGCAACATCATGTCCCTTCCCCCGCTGTTCTTCTGCAGCCATCTGGCCCCGTCCAAGATGACCGTGTCGCCGTTCCATTGCACCCTCCATTCGCTCTGCATGTTATCCACCGCATGCACCGTGAGCCCATAGCCGCGCAGCATGAAGGTCCAGTATCCGTTGCCCGAGCCAACATCGGCCACGTCGCGCCCGTCTGCCAGGATACGAAGAAGCTCCAGTGCTTCGTGCGACGGCGTCACGCAGCCAAAGTGGTGCATGAAGACTGGCAGCACATGATGACTGCTCACCCTCCTTGCCGAAGAGTTGCATGGCCCGCACCACTCGAGATTACGACTCGACCAGGCCCAGAAATCGAAATAAGGGTTGTGTCTGGGCGGTGATTTGCACTTGGGGATAGTCAATCTCGCGGCCAGGTCTGGATGGACAAACCTTGTGCTCGTGAGACGATGTGCCACTTGGGCCCGGATGGAGCCCTTCTTGGCATTCGTGTCGAAGTTCTTGAGCGCAGAGACTGTTGATGTGGCTGGGCTGAAGATTGCTATGTAGGCCTCAATGTCGGACTGCGGAGGCGCCTCTTGCTGTCGGATCCATCAATCTTTGGACTTCCATGGCACCACCGACTGGGAGATGCACTTACGGGTGAGCCGTCGCCGTCGCGATACCAAGTGTGCAAGCCATTGGCTCCGCCCAACGACACTATGCGCTGTACCTCAGCAAGCTTGACTGCAGTCATGGCATGATACGTGTAAATGTCGCGTTCGGGCAGCCCAAACAGCACGCGGATGGCGTCATACAGATTGCCCTCGGCCAGGAGGAGACGTGATTCCTTGAGGCGATTTTGATCCTCGACAATGGCTTCTGGCTGGAACGAGGGATTGCCTGTGCATCGAGCGGGCACTTTGGCCACGCGAGACATGATCAACTCTTGGCTCCTCTCATGTCATCAGCAAGTCGTAGCTGGGCGAAGTGACATTGTGCTCGATCTAGTCCCATGTGCTCACGGAGACCAAACCGAAGTGGCGCCAGCACGATGCGGCACCGAAAAGTGGGCACCCGTCTTTGAAGTTTCGATTGATGCTTGGACAACGGGCGCGCATCCCGCCTCCTGAGCTCGGTTTCAATCGATTCTCGATATCTCATTTGGAACGTTCAGATACCTTGCAAAGGCGGTACATGAATCTGACGTCCCGAGATTCTAAAGGAACAAGTACAGCAGGCGTCCAATCACTTGTCTGTTGATGCCCCCAATCCTGCTGGGCCGCCGCAGATTGCCATATTTCGAGGTCTTTGCCGGTCATGGAGTTGGTCATGAACCCTTTTCTTTATCCGCCTCGATGATGGACGCCAAGTTGTTGCCAAAGACTACCAAAGCCGTCGCTGTCCCAGGACACACATCTCGTATGTCGTTTCTTCCATCTTACGATGTATCCAATACATGTCCATGCGGATTCAAAAACACGTATCTTCTTTTAGCCTCCGTCGAGACCCGCCGGCATGTACTGATAAAGAAGTCCGCGATCGATACTGTTGACCACAATTCCTGGGAATGAAGAACGTCAACCCTACACTGTTTAAGCGGTAGACCCAGCCTCGCCTGCCCACAGAAGAACGTCGTAGTAGGCAAGAGATGGACTGTAGTAAGCTGTCGTTTCACCGCGTCCACATAGCTCGTCAATTTGCAGAATTTGGCTGATATGGTACCATAAACGGGTGCTCTTTCTCACGTTCATCCTCTGCAATTGATATTTTGGTACTCAATTGGCTGATATGTGAGACGCACTACGACTGTTGCGACTCGATGAGGTCTTCTGTAATCTGATAGTGGACCTTGCCGTCAATGCCGTACCTTCACCTAAGGAGGGCGCGAGTTCATAGGAAAAGCACAAGATTCTCCCCTTAGACGGCTCCCCGGCAGTGGAGGTCTTGTAGCGACTCAGCTTGTCATCGCCTAAGGAAAGCGTTCCTAGGACGATTGTGCTGCCGTCACATGGTCAAACGACATAAGCTAGAATTTGCGAAAGCAATCTTCATGGCGCTCGCGCGGTAGGTCGTACAACAGCGCTGGAAATTCAATCGACATTCTCGGCTGGCAGGTCTTGCGAGAAGGTTCAAAACGCACAGGCAGCTTCTTGGCAAGGATTGTGTCGACTGCTGCCTCGTGGACGTGGGAAGAGATGCGATTACTAATATCCCTCTGCACCGGTCAGTCATTGATGCCATTTACGGTTTGTCGTATTGGCTTGGAAGACTACCCTCGACAGCACGCGGAACCAAGGACGAGGCTTCAGACGAGCACTCTACGCTGAAGGCTGCAAAACGTGCCGCGGACTATACTCCTCCACCTATCGGCTGTTTGTCGGTGCAGTTGGAAGTGAGAGGCAGTTCCTTGGTATCTCGTTTGATCCGATGGCGGTGGGCTTGTCCGATTTGAACTTGTCCCGGGTTTATGGCAAGGCCTGCTCAAAATGGCTGCACGAGCTGAGTGATGGGGTCGCTTCAACAGTACCTGGGCATGTGCGTGGCTAAGGTTTGGTCCAGAAGCACGCCCTGATCCTACCTCGTGCTGAAGGGGTTCAGTCAAGCACAAGTGGTCACGTAGCTGAATCCTACTTGAGTCGAAAATAGATGTGAGCGGCTCGCAGAGTGACCTTGCCATAGGCGATGTTGCCTCGCGCTATTCTACATGATGCGGTCCTCACTCAGATTGCTACCGCCTGCGATGTAACCTCACGCCAGTATACAGCCCGACCGTAGGCGTATACTTCCGGTTGTTATTAGTCTCGGTGACGTGTTTGTCTTATAAAGCCGGATACTAGTGACAGCAGACAGACTTCCAAGCAGGGAGCTACAGGGACACCTGCAGAAATGCAACCCATCACACCTGTTCACCTTACACGCATTCCGTAAGCGGAGGACCTTTCTACGCTGGATATGGGGAGTCGTCAAGGGGCCAAGAACCTTCGGTGCAGTGCGGTCGTCCCCAGGAGGAGAAACTGCGAAAGGGGGGCTGCATCGCAAATCGACACCTGCCTGATTTAGCAACCCTGTTTGCGTCTCTGCCAAACAAAGGTCAGCTACGGAAGATCAGAGCACTGCTTTCACGAGTAATGAGTGGACAGGTATTGGGACGTCGACAAGATTGCTTTTTCATCAGCCACGCAATCTTTAATTCGGGACGCAATATATGCGTTGTGCATTGTGTGCAACAAGAGAGATCTTGCGCAACTTATTCAAGCCTTCATCAGTGATACGAGGGTCGTTCGTCCTTGATTTATTTTTACATACAGCTCAGGCCGAAAAAATGCATGTTGGTGTTTGCTCCTTTGTTTCCACGTTTAACCCTCATTTGGCGAAAGCGACCTTGATGTGGGAATCATTGCCAAGTTCGCCTGACAATGAAAGCAACATCTTGTCACGGTATATCAGGCCCCGATTCACACGTTACTAATGCTAGTAATCCGTGCAAGTATTGACGTGGCACTTCTTTCCAGGGCTGTGTGAGTATACGGGTGGTGAGATCCATTGAGATCACCCCCAACGGGCTGCCGACGAAAGCAAGAATGGCGCGCTCAACTGACACGGTTTTGATCTGCTACCGTGAAAGTATGCTTCGCAATGCGGTGAAGATGAAACGTCAGAGCTATACATCGATGACGTGCTACAGTAAGCGTGCTTGGACTTCACCAGCAATGTACTGCGCTCGACACTTTCGCAGCCTGGTCCCTTGTCAATAGTACATAGCACTCTTTGTTTGTCACAAGCAGTTCTTGAGCTCACGAACACGACCTCTGACTCGACTACAATGCTCATGAATGCAAAGAGCCAACCACGTATAATTGAGGACGAAAGATTGACGAGAGGACTGAACCTGGGTGCCTCAAATGGCTTCATATGTAACCATCAACTCCGCAGAGGTGCTAAGTCTTCACCCGCCCGGCTCCGCCGACAGCCTGGCAATGCCGCCCTCAGCATCACGTACGAATGGGAAGACACAGAAATTCTGGCGCCTCCTTGGTCGGGAGGAACTCAGGCGACTGTCTGTGACATCGTCTTGGAATGAAATTACGTGAAGTCGCAATGAGGCTTTGTGACGACAAAGGCATGCACATCTTGTGACGATGAGTGAAGGGCCGGCACGAGTACCGGATCGGTGTGCTACTTGTACACTATTGTGCCATTTGTAAATGGAGAGCGCGATCCGCCGTAGCAAACGGAAAGACAGCTGGCTCTGGCAGCTCGAGCATGGTGAACAGCTCAGTCCGCACTGGTACTACGTCCAGCCTCATCGACATGGGCTTTGATGCCTTTGTTCGCTCACCAACCTGGCAGGGTGAAGACTGATTAAAAGTTGTCAGCTTGCTTGGGGGCACATCCAAACTTATCGAAAGTCCTGAGCTGCTGATGTTTCCAGTCTCAATTTCCAAGCTGTGGTCAAGACACGTCACATGATTTTCCCAGTGCCTGCAGGTGGAAAAGGTAAATTCAGCGGTAGGGTGCTTTCACTGTCCCGCCACATTTTCACTGCTGGCGTCAAGTTTTCTCACAATCACTGTCAAGACTGTTCCCATGATCAACCTCCATCTCACAAAAGCAGTGGACATGTTTCGCCGAGCCATGTGTTCAGTCAAGTAACGTGTTTAGCCAAGCATTGTTTGCAGCTCTGTGTCTAAACATGCAGTAAACATATGCTTGTGAACATATAACCGTCACTTCACTGCCGTCATTAACAACCCGCTAGCGTCTGCCGACCTATAAATCCGACCAAGTTCCATGTTGACAAACTCCGCCTCACAATTCTTCTTTGGCCGACGCCTATTCACACAGCATCATGGCATTGCAAGAAGATGACCAGCTTTCAGCTGAGGAGCTTGAGCTCGCAGGCAACCATGAGCCCTACTTTCTACGCTTCCACAGATATGCTGAGCGTGCCGCTCGCAAATGTTGCCAGGAGCCATCTTACCCATGCGATGAGTACGCAAAGGTCAGTCTCGATTGCTTGGGATGTCTCCAACAGATTGCCAGGGCCATCCCGATTCCTCCGAGAAACCAACGAGAAAAAAGACTGTTGCTCATGAGACATATGACAGATGATTTGTGACTACGCGAGTGGTCGGTACCAGGAAATACGTGAATCGCCTGTCGACGATGGCAAAAACGTTGTGGAACACGGAGGGCCACTCTCAGATAGTCGCCCGATAGGCTTGCGTGCAAGACATCGAGGCTTGA
This sequence comes from Aschersonia sp. MBC 508, assembly GCA_030780645.1. Classification (NCBI taxonomy): domain Eukaryota; kingdom Fungi; phylum Ascomycota; class Sordariomycetes; order Hypocreales; family Clavicipitaceae; genus Aschersonia; species Aschersonia sp. MBC 508. The sequence continues at coordinate 1,780 of JAPFUF010000175.1, read as the reverse complement.
GAAGGGAGCTCCGAAACCTATCCATGTGGCGGAATTCTCTCCTTCAACACATGGAAATCATCAGTGATACTATCGACTTGCTGGAGCGTGGACGGTTCCATTCACTGCAGACGTTTCCATACAGTATGAGGGACACGCCGAGGGAGCTTCAGAGTGAGACGAGACTGGAGGGAGCGCACGTTGACGAGCTCTATAATATCCTGAGTGCGATCTTGCAGCTATCGACAATATGCGAGGCAAAGGCAGCGGACATGGAAGGGTGCCGTAAACAAACTGAGAAGTATCTACTAGAACAGCTGAACAACTCACAAAAGATCCTTCACGGCAGCACTAAGATGGTAAGTCAAGGCAGACGGGATCCGAAGAGCCATGTCAGCCAAGGCAGAGTATCCAAGTCGCGCAGGGGCAAATCAGATCTCTCTGTCGACTTCGCGGAACGACTGAAGTTGTCGGAGGGGATGTCAAAGCAGTCTGGCAAGACGCAGGCAATAGCAGAAGAACAAGAAGATGTGATGGAGTTGTGAAGCCTAAAAAGAGGCATGTTGGGAGGCAAGGCTGGGCGAGAACTAACTCGAGATTGTGATGCAAAGGCCAACAGCGGATGTCAGGAAGATTTTGAAGAACTTTGGGACTCAACAGACTGTATATTAAGCACCTCGGTATTTCAGAATAGATCGGGGACGCGATTTTGACTTGATGGGGAAAAAGGACATTTAGGTGATGATGCCCTGAGGAGCATGCCACACCATCGTGAATCTAGATCGGGCGCATTGTTTGCAACAAAGCTGCAGTCAGAAGGATTACCGCAAGTGGGTCCTTTCCTCTCTCGACAACACACTAGTTACCACCTAGTCTGCTCGCAAAGTCTCCTTAAAATCCTCAGTACGACCTCTGCAGCCACGGCCCACGATTATGAAGACCCGTCAGCCTCGTCCAGGGTAGGACGACAAGCGGGAGAGGAATGTCGGTTTCCCTGTATTCTCGCGACAAGCAAAAGCGCAATTTCCCTCAAGACGGTCGTCAAGATGCTCGGTACAAGACCTCGATTACCGAAACCATGTGCAACGCGAAGCATCGGGCGACGGGCGATTGCTCCTCTGAAAGACCACACTCAAAATCGTGTCGACTGACATACGACATGGTGGTGGTGCTGCTGCTGGTGGGAGGGGTTCAGGTCGCATTGCTTCACGTGCGCTGCGACACTTATTCGAACTTCTATTATGTGACGGAGCTGCGGATGGCTAGTATGGACAGTATTGTATGACAAGCCGATCAGCGTATTGTACATACTATGGGCCCGGCGCAATTTCCCATGATCAAGCTTTCCATCCACACTTGGATCATGCTTACGCTCGCGCTCACCGTCTATTATCCGCCTTAGCGGCACGACAGGGTTCATGTCGCTTATTACCACAGACACAGGCCGGGAGTGGGGCTGCAGCGCACAGACGCTACGGCCAGGACCAGTCATGTCGGCGTCTGGTTGGATCAGAGCAGGCGACGAGTTGGACAATGGGCTGGGGAAGGGGAAAACCCTTGGACAGACATGGACGTGTTTTCCCTTCGGTTGCGAAGCCAAGCCGGGAATTACCCAAGCCAGGCAAGTTTCCCATCCCCATGGCATCCATCCCTTGAAACCCGGCTCGCTGCTAGATCCCGCCATGGACCCAGCCGCCAGCTCCACAAGCCGCGCATGCCAGTGTGGTAGCAGCAGACGGGCGACCTCTGCCGTGGCCAGCGTGGCGGCTGATGTGTGATGAATGATGCCGTCATTTTAGGG
>JAPFUF010000174.1:0-7500 GCA_030780645.1 Aschersonia sp. MBC 508 | reverse complement strand
GAAATGCCCTGGGCGAGCCGAGGTAGGAACCACGAATAGGGAACGTGAGCTGGGTTTAGACCGTCGTGAGACAGGTTAGTTTTACCCTACTGATGAACTCGCCGCAATGGTAATTCAGCTTAGTACGAGAGGAACCGCTGATTCAGATAATTGGTTTTTGCGGCTGTCCGACCGGGCAGTGCCGCGAAGCTACCATCTGCTGGATAATGGCTGAACGCCTCTAAGTCAGAATCCATGCCAGAACGCGGCGATGCCGCCCGCACGTACAGATGGACAAGAATAGGCTCCGGCTTAGCGTCTCAGCAGGCGATGCCGCCGCGGCGCAGGAAGCGCGCCGCGGTACTTCGCGTATTGTAATTTCAACACGAGCGGGGTCAAATCCTTTGCAGACGACTTAGCTGTGCGAAACGGTCCTGTGAGCAGTAGAGTAGCCTTGTTGTTACGATCTGCTGAGGGTCAGCCGTCCTTCGCCTCGATTTCCCCCAGCGCACCGCGCCCCGCGAGTCCGGGGGCGGCGCAGGGGGGGGGGTGGTTCGGTTGTTCGGTGGGCGGTCTCCGCAGCGGCGGCGCCCAGGTGGTTCGGTGGGCGGCGCGCCGCGGCGCGCGGTCTGCTGGCGGGCGGTGCGGTGCAGGGTAGGCCGTTTTACTTGGCGGTGGCGGCTCACGGCGGGCGGCTACAGGGTAGGCCGGTCACCGGCGAGTGCAGGGTAGGCTTGGTAGTACAGGGTAGGTCACCGGCAGCTACAGGGTAAGCTGTTTTACTTGGCGGCCGTTTCGACAAATGCGCATGTTTGGGTTTCTCGTTTGTATGGCCGTGAGTCGATTTTTAGCGAGCCCCATACAAACCCCCATACAAATGAATTTTGCGGAAAACGAAAAGTGGCACGCGAGCGCCGGCTGGCGTGGCCCGAGCGTCGATGGGGTCGGTGGGTATGTGAGGGGGGGGCCGCCCAGGGGCCCCAGAGGGGACCGCCGGCCGCGGGTATTTCGCAGGGTAGGTAAAATGAAAAAAGTTGTTAAGAGGCGCGGTGGCTCGGTTCGTACAGGGAAGGAAGACAGCCGGAGGGCAGCGGGCGGGGGCGTGCTGATCAGGGGCCGGCGTGCCCTGCAGGCGGGCGCGGGCGCGGGTGTAGGGTAGGGGCACCGACCTACCCTGCACCACGGCCGACCTACCCTGTACTGGCATTGACCTACCCTACACCACCACCGACCTACCCTGTACCAGCGACCTACCCTACACCAGTAGCCTACCCTACACCGGCGCCGCCCTCCCCTGCACCAGCACCAGCCTACCCTACACCACCACCGACCCACCCTGTACCAGCGACCTACCCTACACCACCACCGACCCACCCTGTACCAGCGACCTACCCTACACCAGTAGCCTACCCTACACCCGCGCCTTTCTTAGGGCAGGTCGGCGGTACAGGGTAGGCCACTCACCGGCCGGTACAGGGTAGGTCCTGGCAGGCACAGGGTAGGCCACTCACCGGCCGGTACAGGGTAGGCCAGAACCACCGCAGGGTAGGCCAGAACCACCGCAGGGTAGGCCAGAACCACCGCAGGGTAGGCCAGAACCACCGCAGGGTAGGCCAGAACCACCGCAGGGTAGGCCAGAAATCACTACAGGGTAGGTCACCTACTATAGGGTAGGCCACGCCCACCACCAGTCCGCCATACAAATTTACCAAAAACCAACTCAAACCAAAAAGTCCAATGCGGAGTGAGGCCATCTGCGGGAGCGAGGTATAGGGTAGGTCGGACCCGGTATAGGGTAGGTCCGAGCTGGTGTAGGGTAGGCCGGAATAGGTGTAGGGTAGGCGGCGGACTGCTATAGGGTAGGCCGGAATCGGTGTAGGGTAGGCCGCCCGGTGCAGGGTAGGTCGACCGCCGCGGCGGTCGCTCCAGCGGTCGTTCCAGCAGTCGCTCAGCGGGCGCTGCGCTGTGCGCTGCGCTGCGGCGGTGCGCGCGGGGGGTGCGCGGGGTCGGTCGGCGGGCGCCCGCGGCCAGTTCCGACAAATGCGCATGTTTGGGTTTCTCGTTTGTATGGCCGTGAGTCGATTTTTAGCGAGCCCCATACAAACCCCCATACAAATGAATTTTGCGGAAAACGAAAAGTGGCACGCGAGCGCCGGCTGGCGTGGCCCGAGCGTCGATGGGGTCGGTGGGTATGTGAGGGGGGCCGATCGAGGAGATCGGCCACGGGGGGCTGCAGCGGCCACAGTGGGCGAGGGCGCCGCCGCAGCACCACAACCCCTCCCGTACCATATCTCAGGGGACACACGCCGCCCGTGGCCAGTCCGCACGCCAGCCAACAGCGCAGCGTGCGGCGCGCCGCGGGGGGCCGTCCCCCCTCCCCAGCGCACCCCGGTGCGCCAGGGAGAGGACGGCGACAGGCGCGACGGGGGCATCGCCCCCCGCCAGAGACGCCGGCCGTTAGCTCTTGTGGGCGTCAGGCACCTCGCCTCGACAGCGCCGAGCAGGAGCAGCGGGTGTCGACCACGCGCCGCGGACTCCGCCATGGACGATGCGGCGCGCTGAGTGCACCTCTCAGGGGCCTATACCGCACCGCAGGGTGCGCGTGGACGGCGGTCCTGGGGAACCACAGAGGGGGAAAGCGGAGTGCCCCGGGGGGGTTCGCCGCGGGCGTCAACAGCCCGCCGGCGCGCCCCCCAGGCGGCGCGTCGCCCCGCGAGGGGCGGCGACGACCAGCAGGACTAACATCTCTCCAGCGCGGTGCGGGCGAAACCGCGCTGGCAGGCCGACCCCGGCGAACGATAGTTACCTGGTTGATTCTGCCAGTAGTCATATGCTTGTCTCAAAGATTAAGCCATGCATGTCTGAGTATAAGCAATTATACGGCGAAACTGCGAATGGCTCATTATATAAGTTATCGTTTATTTGATAGTACCTTGCTACTTGGATAACCGTGGTAATTCTAGAGCTAATACATGCTAAAAATCCCGACTTCGGAAGGGATGTATTTATTAGATTAAAAGCCAATGCCCTCTGGGCTCTCTGGTGATTCATGATAACTTCTCGAATCGCACGGCCTTGCGCCGGCGATGGTTCATTCAAATTTCTTCCCTATCAACTTTCGATGTTTGGGTAGTGGCCAAACATGGTTGCAACGGGTAACGGAGGGTTAGGGCTCGACCCCGGAGAAGGAGCCTGAGAAACGGCTACTACATCCAAGGAAGGCAGCAGGCGCGCAAATTACCCAATCCCGACTCGGGGAGGTAGTGACAATAAATACTGATACAGGGCCCTTTCGGGTCTTGTAATTGGAATGAGTACAATTTAAATCCCTTAACGAGGAACAATTGGAGGGCAAGTCTGGTGCCAGCAGCCGCGGTAATTCCAGCTCCAATAGCGTATATTAAAGTTGTTGTGGTTAAAAAGCTCGTAGTTGAACCTTGGGCCTGGCGGGCTGGTCCGCCTCACCGCGTGCACTAGTCCCGCCGGGCCTTTCCCTCTGCGGAGCCCCATGCCCTTCACTGGGCGTGGCGGGGAAGCAGGACGTTTACTTTGAAAAAATTAGAGTGCTCCAGGCAGGCGTATGCTCGAATACATTAGCATGGAATAATGAAATAGGACGCGCGGTTCTATTTTGTTGGTTTCTGGGACCGCCGTAATGATTAATAGGGACAGTCGGGGGCATCAGTATTCAATTGTCAGAGGTGAAATTCTTGGATTTATTGAAGACTAACAACTGCGAAAGCATCTGCCAAGGATGTTTTCATTAATCAGGAACGAAAGTTAGGGGATCGAAGACGATCAGATACCGTCGTAGTCTTAACCATAAACTATGCCGACTAGGGATCGGACGATGTTATTCATTGACTCGTTCGGCACCTTACGAGAAATCAAAGTGCGTGGGCTCCAGGGGGAGTATGGTCGCAAGGCTGAAACTTAAAGAAATTGACGGAAGGGCACCACCAGGGGTAAACGTGCACTGTCTAAGCCGCAGTCAACTCTGCTCCGGAAAGCCGCCCGAAAGGGTCGGTGGTCGCCCCCCAACGCTGGCTAGTCCCGTCCGCCACCGCGCGGCGGGGCAACACCCTCAAACTGCCGGGGAACTCCTAAAGCCCTCGCTCCGGACGGCGCTGGGAAACCAGCGTCCGCTCACCAGGTTAACGACCTCGGGCATCGGAAGCAACGCGGGGGATGCTACAATGGACGATCCGCAGCCAAGCCCCTACGTGCGACAGCATACGGGGAAGGTTCAGAGACTTGACGGGGGTGGGTCGGGGACGCATGTCGGGACGCCTGGAGGCGCTGGAACCCCGGCACGAGGGCGCTGGAGTCTCGCCCGCGAGGGGCTGGCACCTCCGCCTGAAGAGCGCTGGGATCCCGGCGACCGAGCCGCCTACATCGTCCACCGGCTTGAGGTAAAGTCCGCTGTCGCGCCAAAAAAGCGCGCCCCATGCGATGGATCATCGCTCGGCAACCACAACGGGAGCCTGCGGCTTAATTTGACTCAACACGGGGAAACTCACCAGGTCCAGACACAATGAGGATTGACAGATTGAGAGCTCTTTCTTGATTTTGTGGGTGGTGGTGCATGGCCGTTCTTAGTTGGTGGAGTGATTTGTCTGCTTAATTGCGATAACGAACGAGACCTTAACCTGCTAAATAGCCCGTATTGCTCAGGCAGTACGCCGGCTTCTTAGAGGGACTATCGGCTCAAGCCGATGGAAGTTTGAGGCAATAACAGGTTGACCTACACAGGCCTGTAGTAGTGGCGCCTCCGGTGGGACAGAGGGAAGAAGACCGCTAGTCCAACAGCATAACCCCCGTGAAGGGAGCCCTTCGGAATCGGGCGGGGGGGCGGCCACTGCCCGTGGCCGCTCGCTGTGGGCGACACCACCTGGTACAGAAGACGCCCACGGGGCCAATTCTGTGGCGAGTCCGGGTTGCGCCGGACCGTCGCAACGCGCGCTAAGGGGTGGGCCGGCGTCCTCTGCGGAGGCCCGGCTTAAGGTACGTGCTAATCCCACGGGAACGAGAAACCGTGCCGACACACAGAGCCCCGATCGGCGAAGTGTGCCGGGGCGTCCCTGCGCCGCGTCGCAGGGCGCCGGTCTCGGGGGCACACAGGCTGCTTCGGCATGTCCTGCCCCCCCCCGAGGAAATGCTGTGATGCCCTTAGATGTTCTGGGCCGCACGCGCGCTACACTGACGGAGCCAGCGAGTACGCCCTTGGCCGGAAGGCCCGGGTAACCTTGTTAAACTCCGTCGTGCTGGGGATAGAGCATTGCAATTATTGCTCTTCAACGAGGAATCCCTAGTAAGCGCAAGTCATCAGCTTGCGTTGATTACGTCCCTGCCCTTTGTACACACCGCCCGTCGCTACTACCGATTGAATGGCTCAGTGAGGCGTCCGGACTGGCCCAGCGAGGTGGGCAACCACCACGCAGGGCCGGAAAGCTCTCCAAACTCGGTCATTTAGAGGAAGTAAAAGTCGTAACAAGGTCTCCGTTGGTGAACCAGCGGAGGGATCATTACCGAGTTCCTGCAACTCCCCAACCCACTGTGAACGCATACCTGTACGTTGCTTCGGCGGGCGCCCGCAGGGCCCGCCGGGGACCCCGAACGAACCTCTGTATGTCACGCCGCGGCCGCGCCCCCGGGGGCGGCCGCGCACGTCTGAGTCTGCCGCGGTGCGAGGGCACCCGGAAAATGAATCAAAACTTTCAACAACGGATCTCTTGGTTCTGGCATCGATGAAGAACGCAGCGAAATGCGATAAGTAATGTGAATTGCAGAATTCAGTGAATCATCGAATCTTTGAACGCACATTGCGCCCGCCAGCACTCTGGCGGGCATGCCTGTTCGAGCGTCATTACACCCCTCGGGCGCCCCCGGGCGCCCGGTGCTGGGGACCGGCCGTGCCCGCCACGGCCGCCCCCCAAATGGATCGGCGGCAGCGCCTCGCGCGACCCCCTGCGTAGTAGAAGCAACCACGTTGACAACACGACCGCACCGGGAGCCAGGCGCGGCCACGGCCGCAAAACGCCCAACTCTTCCGAAGTTGACCTCGAATCAGGTAGGGATACCCGCTGAACTTAAGCATATCAATAAGCGGAGGAAAAGAAACCAACAGGGATTGCCCCAGTAACGGCGAGTGAAGCGGCAACAGCTCAAATTTGAAATCTGGCCCCCCCCCGGGGGCCCGAGTTGTAATTTGCAGAGGATGCTTTGGGCGAGGCGCCTTCCGAGTTCCCTGGAACGGGACGCCACAGAGGGTGAGAGCCCCGTCTGGTCGGACGCCGAGCCTCTGTAAAGCTCCTTCGACGAGTCGAGTAGTTTGGGAATGCTGCTCAAAATGGGAGGTATATGTCTTCTAAAGCTAAATACCGGCCAGAGACCGATAGCGCACAAGTAGAGTGATCGAAAGATGAAAAGCACCTTGAAAAGGGGGTTAAACAGTACGTGAAATTGTTGAAAGGGAAGCGCTCGTGACCAGACTTGGGTCGGGCGGATCAGCCGGCGTTCTCGCCGGCGCACTCCGCCCGCCCCAGGCCAGCATCAGTTCGCGCCGGGGGACAAAGGCGGCGGGAACGTGGCTCCCCAGGGAGTGTTATAGCCCGCCGCGTCATGCCCCGGGGGCGGACTGAGGGCCGCGCATCACTGCAAGGATGCTGGCGTAATGGTCACCAGCGACCCGTCTTGAAACACGGGCCAAGGAGTCGTCCTCGTATGCGAGTGTTCGGGTGTCAAACCCCTACGCGGAATGAAAGTGAACGTGGGTGAGAGCTTCGGCGCATCATCGACCGATCCTGATGTTCTCGGATGGATTTGAGTAGGAGCATACGGGGCCGGACCCGAAAGAAGGTGAACTATGCCTGTGTAGGGTGAAGCCAGAGGAAACTCTGGTGGAGGCTCGCAGCGGTTCTGACGTGCAAATCGATCGTCAAACATGGGCATGGGGGCGAAAGACTAATCGAACCTTCTAGTAGCTGGTTTCCGCCGAAGTTTCCCTCAGGATAGCAGTGTCGATCTCAGTTTTATGAGGTAAAGCGAATGATTAGGGACCCGGGGGCGCATACATGCCTTCATCCATTCTCAAACTTTAAATATGTAAGAAGCCCTTGTTGCTTAGCTGAACGTGGGCATTCGAATGTAGCGACACTAGTGGGCCATTTTTGGTAAGCAGAACTGGCGATGCGGGATGAACCGAACGCGAGGTTAAGGTGCCAGAGTAGACGCTCATCAGACACCACAAAAGGTGTTAGTACATCTTGACAGCAGGACGGTGGCCATGGAAGTCGGAATCCGCTAAGGACTGTGTAACAACTCACCTGCCGAATGTACTAGCCCTGAAAATGGATGGCGCTCAAGCGTCTCACCCATACCTCGCCCTCGGGGCAGGATCGAGGCCCCGAGGAGTAGGCGGACGTGGGGGTCCGTGACGAAGCCTAGGGCGCGAGCCCGGGTCGAACGGCCCCCAGTGCAGATCTTGGCGGCAGTAGCGACTACTTCAATGAGAACTTGAAG
>JAPFUF010000173.1:0-10896 GCA_030780645.1 Aschersonia sp. MBC 508 | reverse complement strand
GAACAGGATCAATCGACCAATTCTAGGCTTTCTTCCACTCCCACTCCCCCCCTTCTCGGAAAGACGATTCGGTTTCTTCTCCATTCATTCTCGAAAAGAAATCAATGTAATACGTTGCGTTGCAAAGCAGCAGCAAGGGGGATCCCGTCCCTGGGGCACCCACTTTCAATCGAAGTGCAGAAGAGAAGAAGGGGAGTGAGTGGGTGGGAAAGGGCCAAGGCGGGACAAAAAGAAAGAGGAAGAACCCTTTTCCCTCTTCTTTCTAGGGCGCTCCACCATGGTGCCATTTTCGATTCGTCTCTCTGCGGCATGCTTGCATGCAATGCATGTAATGTAATCTGTTTCGTCGTCGCTTTCTCTCTTACCCACACCACACCACACCTCTTTTTCTCACTTACTTCCTTGTTGGGACTATGGTGCACACTCACCTTACTTACACCACCACCACCACCACCCACACTTACATAAAGTCGTCGACTATGACGAGATTGCCCGTATTGTCTGGGCTTGACGACATCCGAGGAAGGGTCACCCTTGCCGCTGATTTTTAGTAATTGACACACACACACACACATACACAGACGTGACCCCTTTTCAGCAGTTTTTGACGACTTCTGCTAGTCCGTCTGCTGTGTTTTCCCTTTTCGGAAACCACTGACGGACTGACTGACTCTTGGTTAATCAGTCAAAGTGCTTGTCTTGATGGGAAAAAATGGGTACAACAGCGAATACCGAGGTTCTTGAGTGTACGACAACGATGTGCCACCATCCCTGCGGATACGCCAGGAAAACAAAGGCAGAAAGAAGGATCAGGGGGGACCCAGAGAAGAAAAGAAGAAAGAGAGGGGATTAACTCCTCCATATTAATGGCCTATGGGGCGCGCCGTCGACGCTGCCTCAGACGCATTTGATCCACGCGCTTGGGAGAGGGTAACAAAAAAAAAGAAGGAAAAAAAAAAGCCACCACCCAAAAGAAGACAAGGAGACACACACACTTTAGAGTAAGCAGGAGCAGGCAAGGAACCTCATCAGGGATCATCCCCCATCATTTGAGCACGTGCTCGTCGCCCTTGGGCTCCCAGATTGTTTCTTGCCAAGAGGTAAGAGCAGACAATCGTCGGTCAGCCATAATTAGCGACACGTGGTTGGGTGCCTTGCCCCAAGCGTCCTTCAGATAAAAGAGGACATGGCTCGTACTCACTTACACAGCCGTGACGAAAAGGGAAAGAATAGAGAAAGCTCATTTGCATCGAAACCAGGGCTCCGTGGCTTCGTGCCCTCGTATAGAGAGCCGGCCAGAAACCAAAGGCAAATCTTCCAGAAAAAAATCAAGGGGATTTTGTTGCTCTACTCTGGCCTAAAAACCTAAACAAAAATGTCATGACAACCTTGTCGTGTGCGTCTAGCTAGTAATGCGAAATACTCTCTGAATCTTCCAATTGCAAATCAAGAATGAGAAAGAGGGGAAAAGGGGATAGAGGGGAGGAAGGGCATGAGACGATACTTTGCATGCGTACATCGCCCCTGCCCTCCCGTTGTGTTATTCGTCCACAGCACCCCTGCGCAGCTTGATGCGCTTGCAGAGTGCCGGGCGAGTCTCGTCAATGCTGGTCTTGATGATGCCGCCATTGGTATTTTTGCGCTTGTTGGTGCGTGCACGCTGTCCGTCTGACTGACGGCCGAGCACGAAACCGTCCTCTGCCCTCTCAATGGCGCCGACATTGATGAAATACTGAATCTGCTCTGCCGTGAAGCTGTGCTGATCCAGCGCCTCCTGGTGCTTGTCCGTCATGCCCAGGTGCTTGCTGACGTGCTCCAGACACTTATCCCACGAGTCCGAGCCCAGAAAGGTGCTCTCGCAATCCCGCACAAGGCATCTTGATGCCGTCGGCATCTCCCAGTGATCCCGGCGCTCTGCATCCTTCTGCTTGTAACGTAGTCTCTGTTCAAACGCCGGCAGGGGGCGCCGGGCCTTGGCGGCCTCTTGTTCGTCCTTGGTTGCGTGCATTCGTAGATAGTGCTGCGTGAAGAGGTCTTTGCGGTTGAAGACCTTTTCCGCGCACTCGAAGCACTGAAACGACGTCGAGAGGAGATGCTGCGTGTTGATGTGTCGTTTCCATTCATTCTTTCCCTTGCATCGTGACGAGCAGCCGGCGAAGGCAAACAGGCACGGCAGCGCCGAGCACTCCGAGTCGTGCTGATCCCGCTCCTCGAGGCTCGAAAATTTCTTGCTGCATGACTTGCACGCCATTGACTTCTTCTGCGATGCCGGCGCCACCTGGCTGGCGAACCGTGGCTGCCGAGGCCCAGCCACTTCCTGTGGACAGCCACCGCCGGGGAGCCCGCTGCTTTTCGCCTGCTGCTGCTGTTCTGTCGAATCGCTTTGCGGGGACAGGGCGCCTTCCCCAGTGTTGTACAGATGACTGTTCCCCCGGACCGGCGCCTCGAGCACCGAGCACGGCAGGTCGAGTGGCTGGTAATGGGGGAAGCCGTGAGTGTACGACTGAGTCACGTACTGCGTCGACGGACAATTCAGCCAGGAGGAGGGCGGCGGAGTCGGTGCCACGCAGTGGCCATAACTGTTGGCAAAGGGGGATCCCGTCGTGCCACCACCAAAGTAGTGCGGCGTCTGCACAGCAAGGGGCACTTCCATTTGCGGTGCACAAGACCATTGGCATGTCGGCGTGTCGGCTGGCTGCATCGACATGGTGCCGCATAGCTGGTACAGCTGGTCGCTGCCGTCGTCGTCCATGTACGATGAGCCCGACGTGGATGCCGAGTACGGCGTGTGCCCGTCGTCATCTCCGACCGGAGACAGCATCATCCACTGTTGCGAAAGGGCCAAGGGCCCCTGGAAGGGCAGCGCCATGTTTTCGCTTGCCATGTGAGGGCTCTTCGCGTTTGAGACAGGAGAGAGGTAGGCACGACAGCGTGGTCGCTTCTCTGCCTGGAAGATTGGGATGAGGTCAAGCTGTTGATCGCTCTCAGTCTTGACAGTGCCGCATATGGTTGTCACAGCGTGATGCTGTAGACTCTCGTGATGGGTAGCTTCGGTCTTCAGGCCCGAGGCGTCAGCGCCTTCTACCTTTTGTCCGTGGCCTTGTGGTATATGACCAGTGTCTGCAATCACTGCATACAATCGAGGATCCTGTTGAGTAGAAATGTTGACCGGTTGTGAGTTCAACGTCGTAGGAAGACTGGTCGGTGGAGGAAAGAGTCCCATGGCTGCTCGGGCGAAGCCTCTCGGTGGGGTCCACGTTTGATTAAAAGAGTCAAGACAACAGGTTCACCGTCGAGCTCGTGTGGAGGATGTGGGAATCAACGTGGAAAGACAGGGTGACCGTGCTCTCGTTCTTCTCCTTCTGCTGCTGAGAATACCTCGGCTTCTTCTCCCTCTCTTCTTGTTCCTTCTTCTTCTTCTTTTCTACGCCCCGAACCGGAACGAGGCTGACGAGTAGGAGGAGATCATGAGATATGAGCGACGGGAGAACAGCTGGCAATAGCACAACGGCCGCTGTTGCACAAATCGGCGCACGCAAAAAGAATGACTAAACGACCGACTTGCTCTCGTGCGTCTGCAAGAGTCGGTGTGTGTCCCTTCTTTTCCCCATATTCCCCTCCTCTGGGGAATGATGAGCTTATAAAAAGGCGAGGTACGGGATCAGGAGTTTTGGGGAGGAGGGGGGCGAACGGGGGGCCGGTGAAGGATCTGGTGGACGGACCAACGGCCACGGGAGAAACGAAAGATTCACCAACCAGTCTTGATACAGAACAACGGCCAGACAAACTCAGCAGAAAACTCAGGGCTGTAAGGTGTGAATGGTGGTGTGGATCTTGAGGTTTCTGTAGCAAATTTCGGTAGTCCGCACTGGGTGAAATTGATAACAACAGGAAAGAGGTACGCACGCACTGGCCTGGTGGGTGCTTCGGTCGACATTGTTACGAGGAAAGCTCGACGACGACGAGGAGGACCACAAGCGCGCAGAGCCGCAGACTGTGTAAATCCTAAAGCCACGCCCCCCCTCCTTCCCTTGCCTGCCCTTCTCCGTGTCCCGGCTCGGCCCCCAAAACTGTGAAGATATGCTTTCCTACTGCTCTCGAGAATACGCGCATCGCGCATCGCACACCGCACATTGGCCGGGCCCGGATCCGACAGACGGGCGTCGGTGCGTCGCGAGCCCCTTGCCCGTCCGCTGCTCATGCTTGATGAGGAAGGCTAAGCTGAACGTTGGAAGCGTCTGTTCGGTACGGCCAGCCTGCGGAAGGACGCCACACCCAGCCCGAATTGGTCTTAGACGGAATGGCTTCGCATGATCAATTGGGAGCCCTTCCCTGGCGCTAGTGTCTTGACCGTCTCGATTTGGCGATGATCGGGTGGGGACGACTTCAAGGTCCCGTCGACACGGAGGCGCCCAGCCTTGGTGCGAAGCTCCCAAATCTGCGGTGGTTGGTGGAATTGCGCTCTGTTGGCGCAACCAACCTTCTCTTGTTGCGTCAGAAAGCGTGTACAACCCTTGAGTTGCACTTTGTCAAACTTTCCTGGCATCTTCCCCATAGCCTTTTGGGGCCATACGACTCCATCTTTTGAGATATACGAGCCCGAGAGTCATGCTGCTAATGCATCTTGCTTTGCCAAACTTTGTTTTCTGTGTCAGCGCTGATGCCGCCCCGCGTAGCTTCTCGAAAATGGTCATAGAGGTCAGCGCGCAACTCGCCGAGGTGCTTGAATGATTTTTTTTTTTCAATCTTCTTATCTCCTTTGTTTCTTTTTTTTTCTTTTTTTTTTCTTTTTTTTTTTTCCGTAGCAGGCACCCATGTGATATTATGTACCTACCTTAGCCATCAACCGACCAATCGTCGAGTCCATGCGTCATCTTCCTCAAGGTGCGCGGCTTTCTGGCATTCTTTGCTATGAGAAAAAGTAAGAGGGAATTGCTTCGCGCAACAGCCACTGCAAGGTTAAGTCAACTAATCCTCTTACAATCCGCCTTGCGTTAGTTGCTGTTTGCTAGTTGGCACCGGATGCACCACACGCAGTAGAAGCGGTGTGTGCGCGTGCTCGCGACGACTGCCAGCCAATGGGTAGCATAAGAGTGACCGGTTGGAAGGAGGACCGGGGGGGGGGAGAGGGAGAGGGCAAGATTGACTTTCATGCCAGCTTCTCAGCACTGTGGTTCACGATGTGATGGCGGCAGACTGATGGTGAATGCCCGGAACTGGGCGTCACAGTGCCCACGTAAATCATAGAAAGGTGCATGACTATTGGCGGCGCGGTCTCCGATGGCAGCCCCCGATAGCAGCCCCATTGGCAAGGCTTCTATCTTCTGGCTTGATGCCAGCTTCCTATCAACAAGATCTAGCAGGCACCACCAACCGGGGATTGACCGAAAAGGGGAGCTGAGCCGTGAGATGCAGCTGTGTGGCAACCTAGTTCGCGCGGGGAGCAACGACGACTTGCTCTTGTGCGACGAGGGCTGAGGGACATTGTTTGCGCTTACGCCGGGTGACGAGAGCTGTAACGAACGCGGTGGCATAAGCGTGTCACTGCCGTGCTCACGGCATTCGCATCAATATCCGGTGTCTCGCTGAAGGGGGAAAGGGCAGAGGGATGGAAAAACAATGGGCTCGCTTTTTTTGCCTCCTTCCCTCTCCCACGATATTGACGTGACAATGGCATCTTTGACCGTGTCCGTGGAGGAAGAGAATCCTCTCACCGCACACCCTGCTGAGCCTTTGGGTGCCGCAGATAATTGCTGACATATGCACAGCACGGACACCTCACTTCTATCTCGAAGACGCGCGTTAGATATAACGTCGCGGAGTGATTGGATCAAAGTCACCTATCTGGACTCGGTTAGCACGAGCAATCAGAGGGTCGGCGTCTGAGCAGCCACAACGACGTCAGTCAACGACAGAGGTCACCTTGAGGGCAATGTGACGGATGACGGGGCATAGGAAGGCGGGAACACCGAGCACCATGGCATGGCCGTCCGGCACCCAGGACGGCGGCGGCGGCGGCGGAGGAGGAGGAGGAGGAGCAGTCCAGGCCAGGGTTGTGTGAGGTTTGTGAGATTGATGGATCCGTGGGAAGGTGGAGCCCTGGTGTGTGTGTGGTAGCCGAAGTGGGAACCTGGTGCCTGCTGTCCATGCACCCAGGCAGACCCGTTTGCCATCTAAACCCCCCCCCCCCTTTCAAGCGCAACATCGAGTCCGCTGGCGGCCAAAGTCGGCGGCAGGCAATTAATCTCCATCACAGCCCTTGTGTTCCTGCCAGATCTTGGTGAGCGCGACGACCAAGTTCATAGTGGCGGGCCCCTGTACCTTATTGTCGCTGTCGGGTTCATCCTGTGCTGCGTCATTCGTCTCGTCTTATGACCCGACTCATAATATGCGGCAAGAGCGAGATGGCGGTATCATGCGTCCTTCTCTCTTTGCTTTGTTTTTTTTTTCTTTGGATTTTTTTTTGCTCTTTTCTTCGCTCAATGCAAGGGCAGGGGCCGGTCGCCATCGTACAATCGACGCGGGGGACTGCGAGCGCGTCACACGAGACATTGGAAAGCACACCCACTGTATCGTACAGCATGTAGCCCTCACACACACATACATACATAATCCCACGCGCGCGCGCACACACACACACACACACACACACATGAGTTCGCGCCGCGGTCCCAAAACCCTGGTCAGGCCTTGTAAATGCATATGAACACATTCGCCGGTACTATACAGTGGGTCTGTAAGTACTGTAGAAACCCGCCTCTCAGGTATTAAGGTCGCTGGGTTCTCGCACACTATTTGGGGGAGATTCGGCACTCTTGCCTCACGTGACCTGCGCTAGGATTTACTCGAATTAAATACTAATTTTTGATGTTAAGTCATTCTTTTAAACATTCAGGTTTTAATGAGAAATCAGCGACTTTTTTTCTTCGAAAATACCTGGACTCCACTGTACGTATATTGGGTCGGCTGGTGTGCACTATGAACACTACCATACACACAAAACAATACATACGTCCATGCCCACTATACCTTGTGATGTCCATTATTGCAACCAGGAACGAAACCGAGAAAGACGCTAGCATCGAGCTCAGAAGAGTAAATAGCAAGGGCACCTGACGACAGCCTTGCCATCCATGACACAATCTCGTCGCTGCTATTATATTCTCACGACTCAGGTAGCGGGGAAGCTCAACGTTTTCTCTTAGCCATTATAGCCATGATCCAGCGTCCCCTCGTTGCTTCTAGTAAACACGGCGATCCGCTGCCACATGGCTCACGTCAAGAGTTCGCGGCCTAGCCAGTTAGCTCCCGTCAGTCGAACCCGCCGCGTCGTCGTCGTTGTCGTCGTCGTCGAAGAAGAATAAGAACCCAATTGTGTTTTTTCTTTTTCTTTTCCCGCTAGACCGTTGGCCGGGCCTGCAGGTGGCCGAAATCTTGCGCTGCAATAGTGCCGTCTCTTGAGACAGTTCCGGGCTCATTGACATCATGAAGGTCGAAGGCGCCGAGATGTGGCGCAGCCAACCGGTGACAACAATGGAACCTCACCGGTATGATTAAGTTTGCTTTCGCAAAGAGAGAGGCGTTCGTCACTTTACGTGGATCAAAAGCGAGGTCCGGGCAAGATCCGTAGGCTGACGACACGGGGAGCGCTTCTGTCGGCATATTTGTCAGCACGATGCTGCTGCTGGTTGTGCTGTTGCTTCATTGCGCAACTCTGACAGCAATTGGTATTTTACTTTGGGCTGGATAGTGAACTACGTCCTTGTGCACAGACTTGGTGCACCTCCAGAAATGGCCACTTTACACGCGACGTGGACGTGCTATATCGAGACCCGCCACATGGTCTTGCTTCTCTTCGCAGCCAGGGATGTTGATGTTGATCTGCGTCAATGAAACAACAATAGACCTCAGAATCTTGGTTGGATGCTCAATTGATGTCGCTGAATCTTGGCGAGGTGCCGATAAGTGTCGGGACTGGGCCGATGCATCAGACGAGACAATCGACGGGAAAAATACTCCGTTGTGCGTTGTCCACACACCAAAAAAAAAAGGCCGCAGTCTTTGATCAAGCGCATTGCCCTGAAATCTGCCCGACAGCTGGCGGATGCCTCTGAATTCCTTGACCACTGACAGCCACCTCGCCGTAACTCGATTTGGCCACAATCCCGCAATGCCGCCGAAAAGCGTAGTCAGGTCAAGAAGGTTGCAGCAACCTGGTCACCACACGGTCCATCGCGAATGTCCTTGGCTGGTAGCCACAGCACAAGGATTGAAGAAGCAGATTTTCATGGTTCGCCTCAGTATTGCCAAGCGGTGCGAGCTACCAGTCTGCCGGAATCCATCATCGATACGACCGTCGGTGATGTCTTGTGACTACGGGATAAGAACGGAGCTCAATTCAGGTGTGGACAGTGGCAGCCGCGAGATGCCCAAGAGACATCGGACCCCAATGAATGGCTGACGACGGCCAAAGGGCCAGACCCAAAGCCATGGCGTTCCTTATCGTCGATGGTGCCGTCTTTCTCCCCCCCTCCTACCTCATCAGGGGCGGAAGGGAACTCGCCGTAATCTAATGGTAATGCCAGCTCAGCTCGCTGAGTGGAATAGCGTGAACTGCTACATGTACGTAGGTATGAGAGCCCGTGCTTAGAAAACGGGAGGTGGATGTAAAGGCTTTTCTGAAGAAAATGAATAATGAATTATAAAGTGAGGGGAAAGCAAAGAAAAAGAAAAAAAAAAAGTGTGAGCCGGCAGCGGCAGCGAGACTCCAGCACAGGGCGAATTCACAGCGGAGAGAGATGCGCGCTGACGAAGCAGCGCGCCGCAAGTGGCATTCGCATGCCAGTGCTGAGCAAGGTCGCCTCGTTGCCTTTCCACCAGAGTCCGAGGCGGGCGCGGGGGCGGACTGAAAGATCTTTCATCCCACCCAGGTGGACGCCCTGCCCCCTCCGCAAGCTCAAACAGTTTACGGCTGATGGACCGAGCCTTGTCCGGCGAGGTGTCATCGGCCTGGAAAGGCAGGCCGTCCTTGCAGCCGAGGTGGCGCGTAGCTTCCCCAGCATGGTTGTTGTGATTGATCTCTCCCATCGCGCATGGTGGTGAAAGGCCCGACTGCTGTGACGCAGATTTGGGCTGGACGGGGAGCTTCCGCGGAGGATCGTGATATGTGTATCTGAGCAAAAAAGGTTTGGAGCACGGTTCCAGGCCCTGGGCCGACAGTCTGCCGATTGGTCTCGACACGACGTGCCTCCCTTGTGCGCCCGCCGTTTGTCTCACAATGGGGGAGGGAAGCAGGAGCAGAGCGTGGCTCCAGAAACGTGCTGGTTATCAGACATGCTGCCGGGCGGGAGGGGCGCAGCGTACACACACATACTGTAAAGTATGTAATGTATTGCAAAAGGCCCTGCGCTTGTCTCGGTCGTTGACGTCTTTGGCAGCACGGCGCAGCCCAGCCCAGCCTCTCGTCCCCGGGACCCGTTGGCTTGTCGGTCGCCATGCACGTCAAGGCAAGGTTTCCCCAATTGTCCCGGCAATCTGGTCCTGCCATTAATCTCGTCATCATCCGGGCCCCTGCACTTAGTATTCGTCCCGTTTGCTGGCACCTTGTGTTTCCGTTCCGTCTCTTCCGAAAAGAAAAGTAAAACCCCTCCAGAAATGCAAGAAGAACTAAGACCGTCATGGCCACAGGGTCGTGGCGCACGACAGACTCGCAAGCCGTAAAAGGTGATAGCAGCGACGGGAGTGGCTGAATTGGCTCCAGGGTTCCTTGGCCGTAGAAGGCCCCCCCTTTCTCACCCCCCTTCCAGCATGCTCCTCTTACCCGAATTGTCATGACGGCTTCGAGGAGTGCATGGATCGACGGGTCGATTTTTTATTAAAAAAAAAAGAGCCTAATCCTTAGCAACGTACCCTTGTCATTCACTGCATGCAGCCGCTGATCATGTCCCCAGAGGCGCGGGAACCCCGAAAGATCGGGTCACAGCGGGCGCATCGAATTGTGAAAGGGGAAGAAGAAGAAGAAGAAGAGGGGAAAAAAAAGAACAGGGAAAAAAAAAGAACAGGGAATGCAGCAGGTGCGTGGTACGTGCGCAGGCGAGCGTCCTTCCTTCCTCCTGTGCACATGTGTACACACAGTATTAGTCTCGTACAGTGCCTGCGCTGACCGATACTCATGGCCCGCTCTCGACTATCATCACGTCGACAACACGAACGAGAATTGACTTGGGGCCAAAATCTGCAGCCTATGCCAAGCCTCTCCTCGCCGGTCCGAGGAATGCCCGTCACCGCTGGCTCAAGCCAAGAGTGGCGGGGACTACCATGTGGCCTGAGCCGTCACCATCTGGGTAAAAGAACTGAGAAATTGGGGCCCGCGATGCGGCAACTGAAAATTCACTGGATATCAAGGTATGCGTATAGCTATGACAGGGTAACGCTCACAACGAAGTCAACCGGCACCGTCATGCATGGCAAGGATCCATAGACAAATTGCATAGCGCTTTTTTCTTATTCTGGACTAAGATCTTCATCATCATGCCATCGTTATACACTCCACACGAATTGGTCCTGGGCCGACAGCCTTACTGCAACTGCACAAGACGCAAGTATTTAAACCCCAAAGGGAAATGAGGGAGGGGGGATTCTAGTCAGGGCGGCACGAGTTGGTATGAGAGGCACATTAAAAAAGTAGTGACACGGCGCTACCCGTCAGCAGGCCGGTTTCCGATCGCCTGAGTCTTGACTTCCTCAAATTCCTCGGCCGGACCTATTTGGCATTGACCGCAACGACGCCAGTGACAATTGGTGCAGCTTTCGGAGAATTGCCAGTTGTTGACATCACTACACCGGCACTGTGAAAGAACAAGAATTAATTGGACATTCAAGCCTTCAGGTTGGGGG
>JAPFUF010000168.1:0-48133 GCA_030780645.1 Aschersonia sp. MBC 508 | reverse complement strand
CAAATGTACTTTTTCACTTTGTACAGCGTGAGCGGCGACGGCAAATATAATGTTTTACGCAGTTCTTGATCCAGTCTCATACCAAGATCAATCTTGGCTGTGCATCATAGTCAACCATGACGATACGTTTCTGGACCAGCTGGACGTAGGTCGAAGAAAAAACCTGTGCTGACTTGCTGCTTTCCCCCGCCTCCCAAGACATCAAGTCACCAAGTCCGCGGGTCAACTCTGTCGTCAGCAAACATACAATGAACTCTTCTCTTTCGATTCCGCAAATCTTCAGTGGTCTCCAAGGAAAATCCAAGAGCCTCGCGACGGCGGAGGGTCTTGGAATCATCAGCAGGATTCCGCCGGAGCTATCGGACGACATCGTCCAATATCTACTCGACGACCTGGAATATGATACCATTGAGGGGCTATTACGTAGGCAACATCGACTTGCCCAGCTTCGGCTACTGAACAGGTGGTGGAGCGCCGAGTTGAGACCCGTCCTGTTCCAGGTTGGAGTACGCCGCGTGCCTTCCCTGAGGGATATAATCAAAGTCACGGCACTCCTCGTTGATCAGTCAGAGCTAGCTGCTTTGGTGCCAAGACTTGAGGTGTTGGGAGTTGAGGACATCAAGTCCGACACCAGCTCCGACACTAGTCCGGGACTTCGATGCCGAGACCGATGCCGAGACCGATCATTATGATTATAACATCCCGGAAAAACCTGTTATGCGATACCCTTGCGGCCTATAGTCTTTGATCATGGCTACGCTGTGCGGTCTCTTTCCGAACTTGAAAGTCGTCAAAGTGGTGTGCGCCGGGCATACGAATTATCCGAAAAGCATATCTTCTCTCTGGAATATGTTGAATCATGCTCGACGCAGACCCACGTATCCCGGGCATCAGCCCGCCAGCAATCGAGACCATAACACCGCTTCCCGTGCTGCGGCTTCTCAAGTGGTCAACTTCTTGCCGCGACTGTTTGGACCAGACCTACCCTGCCGGACCCTTGCACACGTGAGACCTGTCAATGTTGTGATGGACCGTTGGCTCAGGGGTCCCTTCGATTTCCAGATCCGGTTTGGAATGAGTGTTGTGACGAGGACAAGAGGTCCAAATGGACACCCAGCGTTTTGCAGATCTGGAACGAGCGAGGGCAAGAAGGCTTGATCTCCTGCAGTCGTCTTCACGCGCAGGGTCGCACGAGTTGCATAGGGCGTGCAACGGCTAACCATGCGTGTGATCGTTTTCGTCCTGCTCAAATCACCGTGCGGCCCTTGCCCGGCCCCGATGACTCTGGCGTGTATGCGCGTGCCCGTGACCATTTTGCGACGAATCTTGGTGCAGGACCTCTGCTCGAACCTGAGGATGAGTCTTACGCGCACGCCGAAGGGGGACCTTCGATGCGCGGAATCCACGTTCAAATCCGCTCTTGGAATCCATGGCACGCTCCAAAGATGTCATTAAAGCCATGGTCTTTGAACCTGATGAAGCCGGCGAGTTCGACTATTCTACCGCAAAGTTCGGCGATTTGTATCAAATTGGAAAGCCTGAGGATCCAGGCCGAATGGGCTCGTTCGGAACCATACCGAGCTGCTAATGCACCTCCTATTCTCTGATTAAACGTCCTGCCAAATTCACGCGTTTAGCTAGATCTACAGTGTCGCACGAGTGAACTACTCCTTGGACTTTTGGCAAACACCAAAGCAAGAGGCGCGTTGCCAGAACTGATGCGTCTTGTTCTGAAAAAAGCTCCCAGTGACATGGGAGGATGATTATCAGAACCCGAGCGAGAGGGTGATCGAGATCCTCAGTCCTGCCGGACTGCAGGTCGATATGCAAGAGGCCTGAGTTCAGATCATGGCGAGACGTCGAGAACAGTCATTGATGACTTGGTCGCCACTATTGGAGTATTCTCAACACCGCGCGGACAGATGACAGATTCATCTGGCGGAATGACTAGGAGGGGAAGGGTTTCGGAAAATGAACTCTTTTTGGCTTCCTGCTGACAGGTTCATGAAGTGAAATGACTAGGAGGGGGGTTTGGAGAATAGTGTTTGTTCTTGGCTTTCCTTGAGCCTCTGCATGACCATATAATTCAGGCTAACCACCGGGCTATTCATTCATCGAGACTTGATCCATGACTGGTTTATCCATGATCGATTGATGTTGCAAGACCTTTACTGCTGCACAAAAACGGAACGAGTCTTCTCCATGGTCGCCAAACGCCGTGACCACGGTGGCCACATGCTCATGTCCAAAAGCTCTCAGACGGCTGATCCAGACTTTACATGACGCGTCAGGGCCTGGCCACGAAATGACTCAAAGTTGCAAGGCGCAATACCTAACCTCACCCCCAGCATGGCAGGACGCAGCAACTCTCATTGCAGCCGAAACAGGAAAAGTTGAAACCAACTTGGTGAGAGTATTGTAGCCGGAACCCCGCGTATGACGATGCCACGCCTGGCAACACAAAGAGAAATCCCAATGCCCTGATGAATGGGACGGTCCCAGCTTGTTTCCTTTCCCGGAGTGGTAGATCGTGGGGTATTGATCGCAGGGGTTATTAGTACGACCCGGATCCCCCGCAAGGTTTAATTGCCGTACTGTAGTCCGTACAGTGTATTTTCGGGAAGCACCGCTGAGTCGTCAATGCGCAGTGAAGCCCGTCCGCTATACCAGCCCGTTTCGAGAGCTTATCTCCCATCAGCTGTTGTGGACAGGAGCAATCGTCCCGACGTCACGCAGAATCGTCACGACGATGCCACTCTGTCGAGAGCAGATCCGCCTGCGAGCGTTCCATTTTCGAGAGAGTTTCCCAAAGATGCATGCCGTACGGAACTTCAGCAGTGCTAGGGCAGATACATCGTAGATGCAGACTAATCAAACCGTACCGAGCCGTGGCTCTCGTACCATGACGTCTTGGCTCAATCACCTGACGGCGATTGCACTTTGCGGGGGCAGCCAAGAGGAAAAGAGGCGAGAAAACATCTGGAACAACCGAAGCGGCATCAAGAACCCTCAGACGCTACATTCCGCAACAACCTTGGGCATATAGTTAAATCGAAACCAGAGCACGGTTGCATGCGCCGGACTTGGTCGCATGCGACCTCTTGGCATTTCTACGAGACGACACTCGCGGTTACGTGTCTGATTGGAAAGTCGCAACGACGAGCTGGGCAGAAACACCTGTCTCCACGTCGACGTGATCAAATCCATCTGTCATCGTCCAGTTGACTCGCCCCGGTCGGGAGAGGGCCGCTGCTCGAATGCTGCACGGGACTGCTTTCCACGAGACACCCCGCCCATTCCATCAATCGATCTCTCGATCAAGCGCTTGCCCCGGGAAATGCTGTGTCCATCGTCCTAGCGTACAAGTAGAGGGGGGGGGGACGAGGGCGGAGGCGGCGGCGCCTGATGCACCGGGTTAGTCGGTTTCGCGCTGGCCCCAAATCTGAGGGTACCGAGACAGAGCGAGTGTTGCTGCGAGTGAGGCAGCGAGCATTAAATCCTTCTTCAGAATGCAACGTGATGAGAGGTGATTAGCGGGGTGATATACTCACAAAAGGAAAAGGATTGAGGCTGTGCCATGCAGTCGTGCCTTGTGCGAGCGAGCGGAGCTTATCGAAGGTGCCACGGTCTATCTAGAAGGTGCGTGTGCGTGTGGAGGTGCATGTGCCGCGTTGCGTTAATTGCCCCAGCTGGGGTCGCGCCTTCCCTCCGACTGACGGCGGGAGAAAAAGAGGACCGGGCACCGCCAGCATCGTCATCGTCGAAGGTCACTCGTTAAAATAGGCTGCAAATGACGAGGACACGCTTCTTAGAAGCTCACGTGCGGGTAGCCGAGCCAGCCCAAGCCAAACGACCACACAATGACATGTTTGCGCGTCGCGTTGCACAGTGCTGTGTGTGCGTACTTGAGTGCCGGATGCATGATGACACGACGTGCAGTGTCGTGTGTCCGACTGCCCGACTGCCCGTTTCAGCCGACGCAGACATGATTCAGACCAGATGGCCTTATCTCGAGATAAGCGCATTACACTACGGGGCTGGGCTGTCGCTTCCCTCGTCACTCGTGTTTCCCGCTACATCGGGTGCACCGTCGCTCCATTGAGCATCCAGAGCCGACCACCCAGGAGGTGTGCCCCCTGCCCCACCCCGACCAGCCCACCCACGCAAGACCACGACACGACAAAAGCGACCTGGTGGTCTCTGCTGATTCGCTGACAGCGGACTCCATGGCACACGAGAAGCTCCCCCGGGGAAAAGAACGACTAGTACACAGTGTAATTCATCGTTATCAGCCCAAAGGGCCAAGGAAGGACCCGGTCGTGCGCCGACGATATCAGACAGTTCTGTCGTCTGCCTTATCTGCCGCACCCTGAAATTCCCTTTTGTTTTCTTTTTTTGGCCCGGCGCCCGGCTCGACGAAAACCTGGGACGGACTTGTTCATTTCCTCTCGCCACGAATCTTCGACAC
This sequence comes from Aschersonia sp. MBC 508, assembly GCA_030780645.1. Taxonomy (NCBI): domain Eukaryota; kingdom Fungi; phylum Ascomycota; class Sordariomycetes; order Hypocreales; family Clavicipitaceae; genus Aschersonia; species Aschersonia sp. MBC 508. Next base: position 43,665 of record JAPFUF010000168.1, on the reverse strand, counting down.
CTCGATTCTTATTCCTATCGTCTCTCTCTCTCGCCCTTTGCGACAACTGACCGTTGTCTGCCCCGGTCTTGGCTCCATTTACCAGCCGCTGTCACTCGCCCTGGGACCTGCTTCCCCCTCCGTCAAATCCGACCCTTCTGATTAGCTGGCACCCCTTCTCGGACTCTCGCATCGGTGGATCCAAAACTCAGGGTTCCTTTTCTTCATCGCCGCTGCGCTCCGCGAAAATACGTCACCGTCTACTGCTTGGCATACTGCACTTCGACGGGAGTGACGACTTTGAGCACCCGTTCTCCAATTTAGCCAGGCCGACTCGACAGGAAGTCGATTGTGCGCCTGGCATCTTGTGCTGAGCGATTGCCACCTCGGACCGGGACTGGACTCCAGAGTGCACCGGTCCCCTGACCCAAGACAATAGTGCCACGTTCTATTACGCAGTCATCGACGGCTGACCTTCCTCGACGAGCCTGGTGTGCAAGTATGCCCCGGTCATTCGTGGTTGCTGTTCCGCAATATGAGGTCTTTGTTTTCAAATTTTGCGAGGCAAACAACTTCCGTATCATATTCTCCTTGTGAACCGACGACCTTGACAACAGCCGTCTCACCTGCTGCGTCAGGGCCAGCATCGTCTTGTTTTCCGCGCACCGGCAACGCGGACGAGTCGGCACTGGCTGGCCTCAACAGCGGACGCAACAAGAATGACGACGCCGCAGTCATGTTCAAAACCAAATCCGTCAATTCGAGCCGATCCAGTTCCTCGTCAGTCAGCAGCGCGGCTGCCGCGGACATTCAGGCGGTCATGTCGGCTCACAGTCAAGCCACAATGCAGGGCAGAGACTGCTCGCCTTCGACCGTTTCTCGCAGCGTCTCGGCCGCGCAAAGCAGACCAACGACGCCCTCAAGTCCCGTACAGATTCCTGGACGGACGCATCGCGACCGCAGTGCACATCACCAGACAAAGATGGACTTGACGCATCGCCGGCGCGAAGCCAGGCCACGTCATTGTCCAGATTCAATCTCACCCTCCGTGGCCGCCCTCTTGGCCATCACGGACATCCCACGGCCGTCGAGACGGCGGCGACGTGACGAACGTCCCCTCGCAGTCAACGAGCTTGTGAACGACTACCACTTGTCGGAAAAGGACATCAGTCTCTCCCTTGGCCGGGGCCCCCTGGATTTACTCTTGTCACCGCCGGAGGATTTGGTGGTGGATGAAGGCTACAGCATCACCGAGAGCAACATTGGCTCTTTCCTGGCAAGGACGGCCTCGGCCGACTCTGTCCCCTCCTTGGACGGGGCGTCCATGACTACTGATAATGGTGTGTCTGTTGATACGCCTCGGAGCTTAGGATGCTCTGTCAGGCGGCGGCAAAGTCCCATGCGCAAGTCTCTGGAACCGATCCGTTCGCCCCCGGACACTGCCGAAGAGCACCCACTCGCCTTTGCCGATGACTTGGATTTGGAAGAACTAGGATTCCCATCGGCGATTATGCCAGGGGCTGACGCACCTTCCTATCCTCTCCTGCAGCCCTTCAAACCTCTCAGGACGGCCTTCAAGTCAAATCTCACCGCCTCTCTACGAGCGCTCCGATCCGCCGCCAAGTCTTTTTCGAACATCAATTTCCCGTCCATCCCAGCGGATGACTTTTTGACGCGATCGATTCTGACCATTGACCCAAACGTTCCCTACATGGACGAGCGGCGACCGCCTGTGACGAAAGAAATTCCCTCGGCCGAGCTCCGCCGCTACCTGAATCCAACGACATGCACCCATCTGGATGCTCAACCCAAAACGCGCGCTGCGGGTACCTTCTCGGCCTCGATCCAGATGCGAACCTACAAGGTCCAGCGCTCCCAATCCGCCCCACCGGCGGCAGCAGTAGCAACAGCAGCATCAGCCCAGCCCGCGACGGCAGCTGCAGATATCACCAATACATGCACGTCTGTGTCAGCGCCCGCCGCCAACCAGCCGCCGTCGAAAACCGACCCACCGGTCTGGCCTGCTCCTGGCATGCGCCAAAGAGAGGTACGAGAGAACTCTGACTTCATCCGCATCGCCGTCATGGAAATGGCCATGCGGCGACGTGGCAAACTCGACAGCCAAAAATCAGGACGTGCTCGTTGGGCGCTGCCACCCAGGCGTCCGTCGGCAAAGCCGTACGAGATTGGTTCCAACGGAGTCCCGACCAGGTGGATCTCTGTGACATACTAGTACTATGCGCAGACGACTCACCGCCGGGGAGGGAGGTCAGTGGTCCGCTGCTTGGTGGACTGCCACCCGTTGCCCCATTGCGCGAGTGGTGGACGCGACGACGGCTATGCGGGACCGGCGTCTCGAGAATGTTCCCTCCTGTCACTGTCCTCCTTTCCTTGGTGGACCGCGCCGAGACCATGGGCTGTGTGTGAAATGCACCACACGCAGCCTCTTGCGCGCCCGCACAGGCCCGGATGGCATGCCTCGCATGGTGTTGTTGGGCCGGATGCGCCGGCTTGTTTGTGCTAACTCACTCTTCTTTCCCCCTAAACACACACATTACCCGGTCGTGGTTGCGTCGCAGCCTGGTTTGCCAACGGCCCACCCTCGGATCCTTGTCGAGCAGCAAGAGCCGAAATTCACGTCGAGCCCTGATTCATGCTTAGGACTTAGGACCGTCGAAAAGCGAAGCCCTTGCATGGAATTAGATTATAGCCGAAGCGACTGTGGGGCGGGGGCGTTTTGTTTTCTTCTCTTCTGCCCTTCCAAACATTCGACGCTAGGTCTGCGACCCTGAATCGCCCCGCCGGATGGTAGATAACTGCCACGACGAAATTATATGAAGTGTCAAATCAACAAGGTACGACTACTGGCCCCGGGCGCGAGGCTCTGATGAGCAAAGCTGTGCACACGTCGGCTACGACCTCGGCGCGGACGTTCGTCCTGCCATCGGCTTTGGAGACTGGTGTGACGCATTGAAGGCGGAAAGGCCAGCGACACGCGGTTGTTTGAAGACTTTGCGTCTGCCTCGGGGTCTGCGCTGATTCGCGAGCGCCACGAGGTGGATTGGAGCCGCTGTCCTGGAGTGGCAAGGAGGCTGATGTCATCAACGAGACGGGTAGCGGATTGGAACGGAACCTCCTTGACGCTTGATGCATGTTCGTCCACAGCGTTGCTGCATCAAGACCTGGCTTTTGCTGTTCTGCGTTCCTCACCTGTTTTCTGCCTGAGAACTTGACTCTTGCTTCTGACATTGACCGAGTGTACGAAGCACAATGCATTCTTTCCGATTGAGGCGCACCAACGGCGACCTGCGACGGGGTCTTGTGTAACGATCCCAGTAACACGACATCCCGTGGGACGTTTCCTGACACATTTCAGCAAACGCTGAATTTTTTCCTCTTTCCTGCTTTTCGTTTGTGGCGTATTCTTGCCAACGATCATTCTTGCATTCAATCCTGAGCATGGCGACGCGTGTGTTTTGGAGATGATAAGGCGTCGTGGGGATTTGGCGTTTAAGATTCCTCTTCACTCCTCATATACATTTCCCATCATACAACATTCTACAATATTTCAAGCTCATATTCCATACTTTCTATTGGTTCTCTTTAATTGCTCATCACTCCACGCCTGGGGCAGGTAGTGTCTTCTTAGGGTTGTCCGAAACACGTGCCACGGCCGGCTATGCGCGGCGAAATCTACGTATCATGTACTCGGTTTCAAGGGACAGCGGTGCAGGGCAGCTTGCTCCGAATGGGGCGATGCTCGGTGCAGAACAGGGATGTGGACACATTGGGTTATCAATAAGCATACTCGGTACATGGGCACATGACGGCAGGAGGTTGGGATCTACAGTACATACGGAGTGCACTGGTGCTTATCAGTGGTCTACGGGAGATGAACGCGGGGGAGCGGATCGCCCGCCTCGGCCATGACCTCAGATGGGCATGTTGTGCGACGTGAGGCTTTTTCTGCTCTCCCGCGTACATCTGCAAGCGACCTGCTGCAGCTAGGCTCCTGTAGTAGATAAGCATTGCGGTTGACAATCCGAATTCCACCCTGTGCATATGTAAGACGTCGTGCAGGCTTTGTGCGTGCCCAAGAGACGGGGCTACGGTGTTCGGCCTTTCGGCGTTTGCGCGGTCTTTCCTGGTACACACTCCATACTCTACGTACGCATTACTGCGCGGGTGAATTCTGCCCGATGGGCCGCAGTCCTTCGTGTTGCCTCCCCGGTGAGACATGGCATCCCGTGCATGCGCGCCATTTGTCGGACGAGGCGCCAGCTGTCGTGGGCGACGTTTATCGGGAAAAGAGGAAAGTGGCCCATGAACCGCTGGGAAGCCTTTCCGGAGCATTTCCCCTCTATGCCTCTCATCTTGTCCCTTTGCATGTTGTTTATTCACATAATTTCTCCCCTTCGCTGCATTCCCACGGAAAACCAGGCACACGGCAATCCAGCCTCCTTGCTTCCGCTTGGCGTTCTTGTCTCCCCCCACACATCTTTCCCTTTTTGTTTTTTTGCTTCCTCGAAAGTACATCTGCCTTGCGAGAGAAAGGGACCCAAATGCATGCATGTACTTCGAAGACTGGGAGGGCAAGGTGCATAGATAGATACATGGCAGTGGCGCAGCAACGCACCTTTGCGATCTTTGGCTGCAACTTCGAAGATACTGATACGCTTTCTGCGGCGCGATGCTACTGTGTCGACAGTACTCTGGGCAAGTAAACATGCCACTACGTTTAAAGGGAAAGGACTTCATGCCGAGCCGAATGGCGGCGCATCTGGGAGTTATATACTCCCGTGCAGCACGACGATGAAAATTGTATGAGCTGGGAAAAGGGGGGAATAGTGATGCGTTGGTGTTGCAGCAGTGCTGATGGGCACGACTATCTTGGCAGTGCTGCCGTCTGGTGCTGGATGATAGCTGCGTGCCATGACATTGACAGCGTGACCCTGCTTTTCATGGCCTGGGCCAGCTGAGCAAGTCTACCCTGCCTACCTGCCTGTGTAGATACCGACTGCCTTAAAAACATTTCAATCTGTTCGCGACCCAGGTAGTAATCTTCATGTCAGAGACATGTCGGGCTCTTATCGCCGCGGTCGCCCAGCGAATAGCTCACAAATCATCTCATTGATATGTATTGAGCAGAAGAACACGAGTCTGTCCGCACGCTGATGTCCATGCCCGCATTTTGGTTGAGCTTCCTGGAGCTGCACCTGCAACAGCAGCGACGCTGGGGGAGGGGGGGGTTTCTGGCACACGCAGATAGATTGATCAATCCGGAGCCGGGCTCAACTATCCATCTATCCGCCAATCTATCTATCCAACCGTTGCGTGGGATCCGGTAGCCGGCCCTGGCACCTGCATTGCGGATCTGCCACCCGGAAGGTGCGGGAGAATGAGCTGACGAAGCTTGGCTAGACACCAACCAATTTAGATGGATACTGAGGATCCTTTCTAACTGGTGCTTGGCAAGTCAAGCATTTCTCTCATGGTTTGTTGGATTCGTGAGATCGAGTAACATATCAGCATGCACCGTGATGGAAAAAAATAAGTGGTAGTAAGATGCGGTCGAGTGAGCGACGCGGTGCTCGACGTGTTCAAGCGTAGCGGGCTGCAGGCTTCTGGCAAGAAGTTTCACATGCCGGTCTGACCAGAGGCGACGACGAGTGTCCACTCCGCGATCCCGGACCCCGGTGGCGGTGAGCCGACGCCGTATGAATTTTAGCCGTGGGAGAGCTTTGCAGAGCACAATGTATGCTCGGCAGTGACTTCGAGCGCAGCGAGGCCCAGCCCGCCGCAGGCGACCCCCGGTAGGGCCGCCGGAGGCACAGTCGTCCGTCGGCCCAACTGACGAGCAAAGCCCAACGCGAATAGGCGCCTCAAGACGCGACCAGAAGCCGTCGAGACCGCCGTGCGTGGCTCTTCCTCCTTCCGGGGACCGAGGCGCTTGCCACACCTCACGCAACCCACCAACCAACCAACCAACCAACCACATGGATTGTCCCCTTGTCCCACGAGCCGCCTGCCGCTGCGCACAATTCCATCTGACGTGATATGAGGGGGGAAAGGGCATTTGTCGTTGGCCGGTCCACATCTCCCCGCCCGCACGGCGGCGCCCCTTGCATTTCGTTACGGACTCTGATGAGCCCCATCTGCAGCTATGCCCGCCGCGCCGCGCGGTGTTTTTCGGGATCAACGGTTTGAAAAAAAAAGTGGGAATGGAATAGAATGCGCTGCGGACAAGGGAATAATCGGATCATCGTGGTCGCTGCTAGGCTGAAGTGGGCGGGAAAAACAGCGAGATAGTCTTGCGGGTGGGGATACTCTTCTTGTCCTATGCGTGATGTTTAATCTAATGCCATGATGATGGATTGACAAGGCCTGATGCAGACAGGGTCCGGCGCTTGCGCGAAACTGCCCCTACCCAGCAGCCCGTGTGGGATTGCCCGTCGTCGTCGCCGTCGAGCTGCCGTTTCGCTCTTCCTTTGTGGTAGCAGGTGAGCAGGATGAGTTGGTCCTCTCGGCCATGTAAGACGGTGGTGGTGGTGGCGTGCTGGCGCGGCACGCATGACGGAGCAGCATACTTGCAACTTGATCAAATCCTCCTCGCAGCAATGTGGCTTTGGCAGCACGGGACGAAAAGCCCAGCTTCCCAGACGAGAAGGAGGAACCTTTGTCGTTTTTCTTCTCATCTTCCAATCTCACATCTCTCGCCAATCGAGATGGGCTGCACAGAGAACAGACGAAAGAAAAAAAAACATGAGATAACGCAGGACTATTCGCCCTCTTCCCCTTTTCTCTATAAGAATCGTCATGGTCGTCACATCCTGATTGCCTATCTTTGCCAGTTGTACACTCACTCACTCATTCATTCATTCCTTTTTTTGTTTTCTTTTTTTCTGTTCCAACCCAAGTCATTCTTTTGAAAGCATCGTCGTCAACGGCATCATCACCATGTGGCACCGTGTACCTGCCTTCATCGCCGGCCTGCTGGCCACGACCGCCATGCTGCCGACTGCTGCTGCTGCTTCCGGTGCCGCCGCCGCCCCCGGGTCGTCGCCCCCGGGCTTCTGTGGCGCGACACCGCCGCGGGAGAGCGAGGCCGTCAAGGTCTACGGCCAGCTCGCCAGGCAGCACCTGCGGCGGAAGCGGACGGTGCACCGCGGGCCGCACGCCGCTGCCGCCGCCGCCCTGACGCCGCGACAGCAGTTTCCCAAAGTCGACATTGACCTGTACGCCTGGGTCGTGACGCGGCCCTTTGACGAGAAGACGCTGCTCCACGACGAGCCGCTGTACCCGGGGTCCAAGGCGCTCAGTGTAAGCGTCTCTCTCTCTCTCTCTCTCTCTCTCTTTCTCTCTTTCTCTCTTTCTCTGTCTCTCCGTCTCCGTCTCCCTTCTTCCCGTCTCACTTACATGCGAATACACACACACACTCTCTCTCGTACCTACCGGCCACTCTAACCTTTTACTCCCTCATGCTACCTAACATCTTCTGTCCCCCCCCAAACGCCCTGGATGTGTGTGTGTGTGATTCCGACAGAAACCAGAAACAGGGGAGAGAGAAGCTGACACAAAAACGTCCACCACTCGGCCTGACAGGACGACATCATCCGCGAGCAAATCGACTTCCTCAACCAGGAGTTCCGCAACCACAGCTTCGCCTTCCACCTCAAGGGCACCAAGCGCATCGCCAACCGCGACTGGGCCGCCGGCCGCGACAACGTCACCATGGTGCGCAGCATCATCCAAAAAGACGCCTACAACACGCTCAACGTCTTCTTCCTCGACACGCTGCCGGACCCGCGCCACGCCGGCGTCTGCTCGCTCCCCGTGCCGGCCGAGATCCGCAACCTGCTCCCCTGGGACGCGTGCCTCGTGCGCGCCGGCACCGTCCCCGGCGGCCGCGACCAGGGCATCAACTCGGGCAAGGTGCTCGTGCACGAGGCCGGCCACTGGCTCGGCCTGCTGCACCCCTTTGACTCCTTCGACCCCGATACCCCGCCCTGCGACGGCATCGGCGACGCCGTCGACGACACGCCCCCCGCCGGCGAGATGTGGTTCGAGTGCAAGCCGCACGACTCGTGTCCCGACCAGCCCGGCATGGACCCCATCCACAACCACATGTCGTACACGCCAGAGTACGTGCCGCTCCCCCCTTTTTCTCTTTCTTTCCTCTTCTCTTCTTCCTTCTCTCCCTCCCTCTTCTCTCGCTGCTCTGCTCTGCTCTGCTTTGCTTCTGGTCTTGGGGTCCCCCTTTTTCCGTTTGTTTGTTTGCTGACGGTGGTCGGGTGGTGCAGCGACTGCCGGCACGAGTTCACGCCGGGACAGACGGCGCTCATGCACGCTGCGTGGCAGCAGCTGCGCACGCCGGGACCCAAGTAGCCCCTTTCCGCTTTCCCCTTCTTCTACTTCTTCTTCATCTTCTCTTTTCCCCCCCTCTTTTCAGTGGTGGGGCCGGACGGGGGGCGCACGGAGGGCGAGGCATTTGTGGAGTTTTTTGCTCCGGGCGTTGCGGTTGCGGTTGCCGTTGTCGGTGTTGGTGGGCTGGCCGCCGGCGTGCGGGCTGCCGGGGACGTGCATGGCCGGGGCGTTATGACAGTTGGCGGGCGGATCGTGAGCCCGTGGTCGACGGGGTATGTACATAGGTCAGCAGTGGGCAGGTGAATCAGGACAATCTTCATTTCGCCATGTGCCTCCGGCGGCCCTACCGGGGGTCGCCTGCGGCGGGCCGGCCTCGCTCCGCTCGAAGGTGATGCGCACATTCACCAAAGTACCATACGTGTAATAAGGACAGGGTAAATTGAGCTGGTGACGTCTCGAGCGGAGCGAGGCCAGCCCGCCGCAGGCGACCCCCGGTAGGGCCGCCGGAGGCAAAACAGCCAACCAGAAGGGAAACAGCTGAGGCAGGCACGGCAGGGACTCGGTGGGTGGAGCAGGCGGCAGACATGTCAATTTGTTCTTCTACCTATGTAGGAAGCCCCAGCGTTGCGGCCGGCCTCGATAAAGCTACAATCTCACTCGTTCCGATCCGCGATTCGCAAGGACGACCCTGCTGCGCGAGGCCACACCTCATATTGAAAGACACAGCCAACTCAATACATTTCACAGAGTCAAAACGACCACCCATATCCCTCTGAAAGACTCAAAAAATCCCAAGAAAAAAAGAAAAGAAAAAGAACATTGTCGGGAGCAGACGGGGAAAAGAGATACCACCTTCATGTAGTGCGTCCACTATGCGCGGCGGCCCCGGGCACCATCTTCATCACGCCGACGAGGCGTAGTTGCCCCTCTCGGCAATCTTGGCAGCCATCTCGGCAATCGAGTCGTTGCTCAGCACCTCAAACATCGACACCTCGACGCCGCAGCTGGCCAGGACCCAGTTCCGCACGCCCACGGCCACGAGCGAGTCGACGCCGTACGCCTTGGGCGCCTTGTCGAGGTCCATCTCCTCGGGGAGCAGCTTCGTGGCCTTGGCGAGCATGCCGGCGAGCCCGCGCCGCACGAGGGCCTCGGCCTCCTCTCCGGAATCGGCGCGCGCGAGGGCCGTCTTGAGATCCATGTGCTGGTTCGCTTCCGAGCCGCCGCCGCCGCCGCTGCTGCTGGCGGCATCGAGGTCGGCGCGCGGCATGTCGACGAGGCTGAGGTAGGCGTAGAGCGCGACGCGGGACCAGTACGGATCCGGCGGCGCGTTCTGGCGCAGCAGGCCGCCGGTGCCGACGCCCAGGATGATCTGCGCGGGCGTGGGCGTGGCCAGCGGTCCCATCTCCCCGGTCACGGCGTGCTTGATGACCGTGAGGAAGTCCTCGTGGCGGATGCCGTAAAAGCCGCTGGCGCGCAGCATGTCGAGCACCTCCTCGCTCTCCGTGAGCATGCCGGCGCCGAGCACGGGGCCGAGGTCGATGGACACGGCGTGCATGCCCTGCAGGCGGCAGTGGTGCGCGAGCGCGTCCTTGAAGCTGTTGCCCGCGGCGTAGTTGGCCTGGCCGCGGTTGCCGATGACGCCGGCCGAGCTGGCGAGGAAGACGAAGAACGGTTTGTCGTCGTCGTCGTCGTCGTCGTTGTCCTCCGCCCCCTGGCCCGTGGTGGACAGGGCCTTGACGAGGTTCCAGGAGCCGTGCATCTTGGGTCTGATGGCGGCCTGCCAGCTGGCATAGTCCATATTGTCAAACATGCCGTCTCTGATCACGGCTGCGCACTGAAAGACGCCCCGAACAGGAGGCATCTGGGCAGCCAGCTCGCCTCTGACCAAGGCGTTGAGATTGGCCTCGTCACAGATATCTACGCAGTAGACTCCGACATGAATGTCGCGGCATCGCAGACTGCTGACGTATTTCTGACATGACTCCGAAGCAGCGCCCGATCGAGACATGAATGCCAGATGCCTGGCTCCGTTGGCGACAAGAAGCTCGGCAATGCTCCTCCCGAGGCCGCCCAGCCCCCCTGCTAGGACATACGTGCCATGCGGATCAAGCGCATCCTGCAGGGTCCTCGACGTGTCTTTGCAGATGACGCGCACACGTGCGGCTCCCTCCTCGTCCTCGGAGCTTGCCGATACTGTGCAGATTCCGCAGTGCGGGTTTTGCTGGACGTGATGCAGCGCCTCATGCAAGACATCAATCTTGAAGTCTGTCGACGCGGCAATGGCGAGCGAAGGGCTCCATTCCTTTGCCTCGAGAAGCTGCGATGCCGCTTGCATGAGTTCCATGACAAAGCTACCATCACTTTCCAAAAGCTTACGGAGGTCGAGGTTCACAATGGTGCCGGAGCTGCGCCCGAGCGCGACCCTTTGGCTCAAAACATTGGCAGATTTGCTAACAAGCCGGACGGCGATGCCACCTGGCGCCACACAAGTCAGTATAAAACATATTGGCTGCTGCTGCTGCTGCCCTTCCACGCAAGAGAACAAACTCACAGGGTTTGACGAGCTTCAGATCAGACATCAACTGGTCCTCCAAGGTATCATACACAACGTCGAATCCATCCACGGCAGATGTGGCCCGGATTCTGTCAGCGAGTTCGTGACTGTTGGCGTCGAATATTGAAGTTGCAGGCAGTCCATAGGCCTGCAGCAATTGCCGTTGCCGGTCCTGTCCTTCCCCCGAGACAGTTGCGAATATCTCAGCACCGCACAGTGTAGCAATCTCAATGGCCGCAAGACCATGAGCACTGGCGCCGCCTTGGATCAGGACCGCGCTCCTCCGACGTACTCTTCCCATGTGAACTAGGGCATAGTAGGCGCTTGTGTAGAGACTAGGAGCGAACCCGTTAATGCTGTGCCGCACCCAATGACTCTTCACGTTCACACGGTGGCTGCTTTGTATTGTGCCACCCAAAACAAGGGTTGAGACCTCGTCGCCGACCTGGAAATCAGAAACGTCGCTTCCAACTGCTGTTACGCGACCTCGAACGTCTATCCCGACGGAACACTCAGCGCTGTGGCCCAGAAACGCGTCAAGATCCTGGCTGGTGAGCATCGTCTGGGTCAATGCAATGTCCACCTCATCCGGCTGCAACTCGGGCAAAACAGGAGACTCAATGAAATGCCAGGCATCGTCCGACAATTTTGAGTCTGCGATTTCCAATTTGACGGGGTCCTGGTCATTGACGCAGGATTTTCTCGGATGAAAAGGTATACTCTTCGTGAGCCGCGGTAGGCGGCCCTCAATGATCTGGTTGAGGGACTTGATCGGTCGCATCCGGGGAATAAAGATCTTTCCGTCTTGCTCTGCAAACTCGGTATCCAGATACGCTGAGCTCACTTTTGCGCAGAAAGTCTCGTAAAAGACACCAAATACGCTGCAAGCGGTCGACAGCTTGTCGAGCCTCGATTCGGCGCCAAGGTCGAGCGTGACCAGCAATTTTCTTGGATCTTCCGACATGAGCACTCTGGCAAGTCCAATCATTCCGGAGCTTTCCAATTTCTCTGGATTCATGTGCGAGCTCTGACTGAGCCAGATGATGCCTTTGGATGCTTTGTAGATTGACCTGAACCATTGAAACGCGCGCTCGTCCCAGTTGACCATGCAACATGGGTCGCCAGGTACGGGCTCAATGTCAACCGTCGAGATGACTACACTCCGAGTCAAGAGCTCATGATTCTCCACAGCCTCGGCGGGCGACAGGCAGATGATCCTTGGTTCGTCAGGCCTTGAATTCGAGATGCGCAAGTTGTCGGCAAACGCCAAAGTTTCTTCCATTTTCGCATCGTTGCCCACCACAATGACTTGAGGCGCAGTAGATGTCTCGACGGTACGGCAATGCGAACGACGCAAACTCGTCAAGAGGGAAGGCGTTTTACTGGGCAATCGCTCGTCGATTGAGTCGCCGTCTATGCGAGCATCATTCTTCGGTTCGAACAGCAATCCACCGACCTTGAGGCGGGCACGAAGTTCGCTGAGCTGTTGACAGTCCTGCTCACAAACGAAGATGAGGTGATAATCGGACTTGACATCTTCGATTCGTTGCTTGAACTCGACCAAACGTCGCAATCCGCTGTTGGCAAGACTTTGTCCGAGCTCCGAAGGGACGTGTGAGTTATCAGCATGCAATACTGTGAATCTCGACAGTCGCGGTGTGTCCTCCGCCGCCTTTGAGGAGACAAGTTCCAGAATCTCCAACGCCATACTGGACGAGCCACCGACCTGCAGAATGGAAAGAGCCGGATACTTGTGTGCGAATAACTCGATCATGTGGGTACTGTCACCATGGGCAGCAAGGTACGCATCCTCGTTCCAAACGATTTCGTTGGACAGATTTTGGAAGTTGGGCAGAAAGCCTGCTTCCTCCCGTGCGCCGCCGTCGATGGCGGTCAAGTTGAATCCTTTGATGACGACGTCTGGCCCTGCCGAGCCACTCCCTGACAGCGAGAGGTTTGCGCGGGCTCCGCGCAGCCCGACTTTCTCGGCCGTCGCATAACCGGAGAACAGCCTCGGGCCGTCTTCGTTGTTCACGTTGGCAGAGACGAAGATGCTCTCGAAAAAGGCCGGGACGAGCGGCACCGTCTCGATAGCAAAGAGAGAATGAAACATGGAGTCCAGCGTCGCAGGATGTATGACATGCGGGTACTCGAATTTGGCAGGCATTTTGGACTTGGTGTCAGGGACCTTGACTTTGAAGACACACGCGCCGTCCCCTCGCTTGACATCGCTCACGTTCTGGAACGTGGGGCCATAATTCATCCCAATTGTATCAAGGAGCTCATACAGCTGGCGGCTGTTGACACTCTGCCCGCATTGACGAGAAAACCTTTGCATGCTGGGATCGTGAGCTGAGAAGTCCGAGTAGCCCTCGGAGTCTGCTAGCCGCCACTGAACAAAGCCGCTTGCGTGCTGCTCCCAATCTCCATCCAGTTGTTTCGAATATATGGTAAACTCATGGCCGTGACCCTTTGAGTCGTCGTTGAGTTTGATGGTCATAGCTACTTCGAGCCCATGGGCCGTGTTGGGCACGATCATTGCCTGACTCAACTTCATGTCGGTAATTTCGTACCCGAGGAAATGCTTGTCTTTGGGTCGCATCTGCTTGGCACCCTCAAGCACCATGGAAATCATGCCTGCGGCGGGATAAATGATGGTCTTTTGCACCTGGTGATCCTGGATCCAAGGATTCTCACTGATGCGCAAGAATCCCCGCCAACGGGGCTCGAAAGATATCGAATCGGCCGTAAGAGCCCCAATCAGGTCCTGCCGAGGCACTTCTCTTTGTCTGTGAGCAACGCTCAAATGCGACTCATGCCAATAGGACTTAGAGTGATTCCACGGGTAGGGGGGTAAGTCTGTCAAGCACTTCAGGGTTGTTTCAGGCTGCCCGAGAGAAAAGACCTGCTCTAGCTCGATCGGATATCCTTTGACCCAGAGCTCGCCGATGATAGATAGCAGCCTCGACATGCCACTGCCCTTGGAGTGCATAACAGAGTAGTACGCAGGGTGGGATGAGGCGCCCAAGACAGAGGACATGATTTCTGAAATCGGCGTTTCGAGCGCGACACGAGGGCCAACTTCCAGAACAACTTCAGGCCTGGCTTCCGCAGACATGCTCATCATGGCAGAGACGGCGCCCTCGAAACGTACAGGCTTGACCATGTTGTCCGTCCAGTAGCGTGAGCCCAGCTCAGAGCCCTGGATGCGTTTTCCCGTCACCGAGGAGAACATGATAACGCCTGGGGAAATTTCTTGAGTTGTAAGGGCTTTGAGCGAATCTCTGTAGTCTGGCGCGACGAGCAGCATGTGGGACGAGTGATATGCAGTGTGCACCCTCAAGATGCGGTGAAAGATCTTTCTTGCGGTCAATTCTCGGGCGATGGCTTCGAGATATTCCACCCGTCCCGAAATCGTCGTCGAGATTGGACTGTTGAAGCAAGCTACCTCGGCAGCTCTAGGTTGGGATGCTAGCAAGCGTTCGGTTTCTTCGGCCGACATCCCGACGGACATCATCGTTCCTCTGAGCCTTGGGGCTCGGACGGCAATGCTGACGGCGGCCATGCCGCGGAAGTAGGCGATTTCCCAGGCTGCGCATCGTGATATGGCACCTGCGGCATATGCAGCGGCTATTTCGCCTGACGAATGGCCGACCACATGCGTGCAGTTGATGCCGAATGAATGGAGAAGGTCCACCAGAGCAACTTGGATCGCCGTCGTTGCGGGCTGCGCGAGATGAGGCTGTTGCAGTGTCGATTGAGACTCTTCCCGGAGAATTTCGCGGATCAAGTTGAAGGGTGACTGCAGATTGTGCTTGAGGTAGTCACTGGCTTCCTCAAGGCTTCTGCTGAAGACGTTGAAAGGCATCAGATCCAAGCCCATCTGCGCCCATTGGTTTCCCTGGCCCGAGAAAACAAAGGCCACGCGAGGCCGCTCTTTGTGCATCGATCGGACTGCACTGGTAGAGCCACCAGCTTCCAAATTTGTGGCGAGCTCGGATGCTGAACTCGCAACGAAGAATGTCTTGTATTCCATAACGGACCGACGGCATCCCAAAGTGTATGCGTAATTTCGGAGCCATTCCGCATGTTTTGACAGTGGCTGTTTCTCGATATAAGACAGGTGAGAGCGCATGATTCGTGGAATGGTGCCCTTCTCGCTGGCTGAGTAACAGAAGAGCTGATGTGTACAGGGCGGCATGTCATTCATTTTGTGCGACAGTGTGTCAGAAGCCGAGTGCTGGGACCCAGAGATATGACTGCCGAATTGTGTCTGAGAGGGCTGCTCAGGGGCTTCATCCAGTATGACGTGCGCATTTGTGCCGCCAAAACCAAAGCAGTTGACGCTGACACGTTTCAGACCGGCCTTAGGCCAAGCCATCACCGAGAGAGGAACCTTGAATGACGTTAGAAAGGACAGCACGGGTGAATTTGCGCGTACACGAGACTTACTTGGACTTTCCACTCCGTAAAATTGATATCTGGATTTCCAGTCTTGAAGTTAATGTTGGGGGGGATTTTGCCATTCTCCAGTATCAGCACTCCTTTGATCAAACCTGCGACTCCGGCAGCCCCCTCCAAGTGCCCAATGTTTGGTTTCAAAGAACCAACGACTATGGGAGAACCTTGGTCTCTTACGGCCGCCAGCGTCTCGGATATAGCTTTGAGTTCTCGCCAGTCTCCGGCCTGTGTACCGGTTCCGTGGCATTCGACATAAGCGGTCTGATCAAAATTGAGTCCGGCGTTTGCATACACCGACCGAATGTTTGCCACTTGAGCCTCTTTGCTTGGAAGAGTGATGCCTGTTGATAGGATCTGTCAGTCTTACTGTAGGTCAAGAACAGCTTCCGAGCGTGTCCATCCCATGAACTCACCAGTCGTCCGCCCATCCTGATTCACAGAGGTTCCTCGGATTACTGCACGAACAGGATCATTATCCCGAATCGCATCAGCAAGTTTTTTCAATATAACGACTCCGACACCTTCTCCACGACCGTAGCCGTTGGCACGAGAGTCGAAAGTGAAACATTTGCCATCCGGACTCAAAAAGTTTAGGGCAGTCATTGGCATGATTGTACTCGGAGTCAGGATCATGCCAGCTCCCGCAACCACAGCCTGGAAGACGTCAGCAACAAGAGAATGTTTCAAATGTAGAGTCAGACGCACCAGCGATGATTCTCCGCTTCTGATACTCTGCACGCCCATGTGTACAGATACCAGGCTTCCACTGCAGCCGGTGTCGATGGTCATACTTGGCCCATGCAAATCATAGAAGTAGGATATTCGATTCGCCATGATGGCAATGCCATTCCCGGTAGCCGCGTATTGCGGAGCCCAGTCAGGGTCCCTGAGGCAAACTTGCTCATAGTCTGGTGCAGAGGCATTAGCAGCTCAACGCTAAAGATCTGTCAACAGCGTGAGATGGACATGGGTGTCAATAATACCTTTCACAAAGGAGCCGACGTAAACGGAGGTATTCGAGCCTCTGATGTCTTCTCTACGTATTCCAGCTGGAAACTCGTTAGATACTTCACTCCCAAGGTCCTAGGTGTTATCACTCACCATTCTCGAGTGCTTCGTAAGAGATCTCGAGCAACAAACGTTGTTGGGGATCGATCGCGCGTGCGTCGTCCGATGTAGTGGCGAAGAACTGAAAGGGCAATCAGTCAGAACGGCAGAACATAGCGCCTGTGCTCTTTTCTTTCTTTTGTCTTGAATAGCATGTCTTACCGTTGCGTCAAACGCTGCGATATCTTCCTTGAGAAGATGAGCGCCCCGAAACGGGATCTTCAACACCGTTAGCCGATGACAAACGGTTGCTACCAACGAAATCGCTTACACTTCCCAGCCTATCTCCGCTCGGGTGATAGTATCCGTCAATGTTCAGTCTTTCTCTAGGTATCTCTCCCCATTGCGACTCTCCTTTTGTCAGAACCTCCCACAGGTTCTCGGGATTTGTGGCGTTTCCAGGGAATCGAAGACCGATCCCGATTACAGCAACATCATCCATGATTGTATGACCAAGATAGGTCGCCCAACAGAGAATTGGGGAAGGGTGAATGAAGTTCAAGGCCGAGAATGGGTGATGAGAAGAAAGAAGGAAGAAACAAAATCAGAGAAAATCTTTGCAGAAGGGACTGAACGAGAAAATGCTTTGAGTAATTTTATAGCAAGGCTGGTCAAACGGGTATTTTGTTTGGAGGAGAACTGCCAAGCCGACTCCACGGTCGTGGGTTTCATCCGAAATAAAAACCAACACTGCAGTGAGTGTTTGCAAACTCGCTGAGAAAACAGCTCTCGGGCCAGCTAAGCCTTGTAGGGACTTGGCCGGTGGGCAAAGCCGCAATTAACTGTGAATCGCGATGAACTGTGGGTGCGTGGCAGGAATGGTCCGTGAATCTCTGAACCTCACTCTACATACTATGTGGCAAATTCGGCCAGTTGAAAGACACCACTGCGTGGGTAAACGAAAACGAGCGGGAACATTCATCGATAACGACGATTCTCTTGAACGCGATTATCCACAAGCCAATGCCATGAGAGGATGAGTGTGGGATATCCCACAGATTGCATGTAACCACACATGCGTGCATACATCGCCCTGCTTGGCAGTTAAGTGCCGCCAGCCCAGCCCAAGCTGTTTCGACTTACATGAGAAACAGCGGCCGAGCGAGGAGTCGAGCGGGTCATGCGAGAATGACAGAGGGTGTGCCGGCAAAGCTGGCGTACCAGGTCTTAGCTGACCAAGTCATGCATGCTCAGACACACGACTTGATTGACTGAAAGTCAGAGCAATGTGCGATTGGTTGACACGGAAATTGAAGCTGTCGTTTGATGCGATCGAGGACAAGGTCGAGGCACACCCAGCCCAGTTCCCCTACAGCATTATATGCACGGATTCATAGATGTCTGAGCGCAGCACACCACAAGAAGATGGGTGCTGCGGCCCTCAAATTGGTCGCCGTTTACTGTTTGGATACCTCATCTGGGCTTTCCAGAAAGAGAGTTTCAAGACAGACGCCTCGTGCAGACCCCTACCAAATTGTGGTGCTGGGCAATCGAGCTCGCGGTGAAAGGCATGTCAAGCAATGAGAATATTCTCATAGGCGTCCCAGGAGGATCATGAGTTCAGAGGCAGTCCTTTGCGTGAAGCACGGACCAATAGGTAGGTTAAATGGTAGAGAGGCGAATTCACGAGCCGTTCACCATCATTCGGACAGCCTCAAGACGATTTCTCAACCCCGACTCAAAGGGCCTCTTTGAGCGCCAATACTTCTTACCGGGACTCCTGGCCAAAGGAGCACCAACATCAATGCGAGGGTCCTAGACCGCAGCAGTGCAGGGACGCTCGACGACCAACTTCAAGCATCACTCTTATCATTGTTTTCGGGCAAGGCCCGATCTGGGGGCCCCACCTCTTTGCTCTTTGTGAGCATCATCTGCACATTTTCTGCACAAGATGTCGTGCACAGTCACTGTGGCGCGTACTGAGTGTCTCGAGACGGCCGGGGATCAGGGAGACCGGACATTGACAGCTGTCCGTCCATTCAAATGCTCCGTCAATGTCATCGGCTGACAGCTCAGATCGCAAACAAGATGTTTCGTTCGTATTCACAGCGTTTGGATCCCGTTGGCCTGGGAGATCCGAGCTTGCGGGGTCATCACTGCGTAGCCTAGACCACTCCTACTTGACTCATCGGTTTGCCAGAATCTCAAAGCTTTGATCGGCATGAGTCTCTCGAATGCGCTGCGTTGTGATGTCATGATAGCACATCAAATGTGGTGGTTGCAGCCGTCGCCTCATTATGCCGCGTGTGGGGGCCATTTGGCGCGCGTTAGCTAGCCATGTTGTGGACCACCGCGTGGCAGCCATTCATAAAAGTCTTGGCCCCTTGGAAGGCCTATTGTCTCACGTAGTAAGTCTCGGCCGGAACTCAAGTTTAAACCGTTGAGAAGAGTTTCCAGCTCGACGCAATCCACGATCGGAAGTTCACACTAGCCTGTCAACGTTGCATCTTCTGCGAATCTAAAGGGCTTGACTCGGTGCCACCTGGCCTGCCATAGGGAAACTCTTCACCATATTGGTGAACCATGTCAGCAATTGTGAGCCGCCACACATGACATATGCGTGTAGCACGAAACGGTCTGGTGGATGAGAAGATGTCTTCAGAAATTGATGAATGCTGTCTGAAACTCCGCTTCGGTCTCCCCGTGGCTGCAGAAGATGCTGAGAAGCCTGAGCACTCCTTCTTGTGGCGCCTGGTTTCGTGGTATGCGTCTATGCAATAGCGGAAACGCATTCCGTCAGCGAGCGTCGGACAAATCTAGTGCGCCACTCTAAAACCCTATGTGCGGGCGAATCTCTGCAGGGAAATACGTGCCACCTGATCTCGATTGCGTGCGTCCTACTGATATGCATCTGACTCGGCCACCTCGCCATTCCAGGCCATTCTGATTGCAGCTCATGTCAGAAACTAATGCAGCACGCTTCTACCAGCATTCTGTTGAGTCCGGACAAGCCGACCTGACATATGCTCCTCGGTGGAGGTTGGTGGGTGACATGGCGTTTCTGTGCGAGCTTGGGGCCAAGTGGTCGAAATGGGCCAGAATTGGACGATTTCAACTGCAATCCCGGCAGTTGGATGAGATGGCTCAGTATAAAGAACAGGGCGAGTTTACCCAAGACTCATTGAGCGGCAACGAAGCTCGATGCAGCTCAAAGATGGGTAGGCTGTTGGTCGTTACACTAGAAAGCCTTAGACTGAGTGAATAGGCGCTCTCTGATACGTTTCTGTCCACTCTGGTAGCCGAGAGATTGTGGGCTCGTCTGTATAAGAGAGCCAATACAGCCTCGGCAGCGTCAGTCCTGTGCAACGTTGACCTTGTTCGATCCTGTCTCAGTCTGTCACTTGAATAATGAGTGGAATTTAAGGCTGCGTATTGCGCCTGCTCGTGCAGTCCGGGGTCTGAGTCTGTTCGCTTGTTGACCTGAAGCCGAACGTTCCCACCATTGTCTGATTGTGTCTTCCTGCCACCTGCATGCCGCAACTGGGGTTTGCAAGGCGAGTACATGGGATTTGCAGAAGACTGTTGCCCCCTGGACCCTTTGCGTTGTTGGCTCTGACGCATCTTCGATCGCATCAACTTTTTTAGTCAGGGAGCTCCTGCAGACTACCCTTGTCGTCTTCCAAGTCACCCGTTGCAAGGTGTCAAGGCTGGCCGAGGCAAGTGCGAGTTGCGTTCCTTCCTCACTGTTGCCAGTCGCGCTTTACGTGACCTTTCCGGCCACTTCGCTTGCTTGCTCGACCCTGTACGTGCTCGCTAAAACCCATGCCTGAAAGACTACTGGCAGTAATAACCATCCACATCCGCTTTTTTTTTTTTGGACTTCAATCTTTTCCTCTCAGTCCTTCTCACCTTCATCGACACGACATCGCGGCGACGCCACCTCCGTCCGAGGTCGATCACCGCATGAAGACAGGCATTCTCGTCTTCACGACGTCTTCACTCGTTTCGTCGAGAATACTCCCAGAAAAGAGGTAGTCATGGCGTCCGAGTACCAAATGTCCCTCCCCTATCCGAATCCGTCTCTCAGCCAAATGTCTACACTGCAACCCACTGCCACGATGCAGGCAAACCCGGCAATCTCATCTGCCATGTCCGAACGCCGTCCTGTTGTCAGCGAAGGCCGCCAGAAGGTGCTTGTCGTGTCGTGAGTGCAGCCCGATCGAGAGAAGATACCAAAAACTGACGTTCGTAGGCTGCTTGTCGGACTGCTCTTTTCGAGCCTGGATACTTCAATCGTTGCCACCTCTCTGGTCACCATCTCGCGCGAACTGGACGACTTCGTAAATGCGCCGTGGATCATTCTGGCCTACTTGCTGACGTATATGGGTAAATTCAAGCTCAGAGACAGTTCCTGCTAGTCACGAATCGCTGACCTCTTGCACAGGTTTTGCGGTCTGCATCTCCAAATTGAGCGATATCTACGGCCGTCGGAACATGTTGACCTTGTCTTGGATCATTTTTATTGGCTTTTCCATGGGGTGTGCATCCTCCAAGTCGATGATTGCGCTGTCAGTACAAAAACTTGGCTTCAATTGTAGGACGCTACTGATATTAAGCAGGATCGTCTGTCGAGCATTTCAAGGCATTGGAGCCTCTGGTCTATACAGTTTGACCCAGATCGGGCTTGTTGAAGTGGCACCAGTGCATCGACCAAGTCTCATAGGAGCTATGATTGGAGCAACTCTTGCGGTAGCGTTTGTCATGGGTCCGCTCCTCGGTGGTATCATTTCGCAACTGTCAGATTGGAGATGGCTGTTCAATATGAAGTAAGTCGGTCGTCTGGAAGCATTGAATGAGGTCGGAGTGATGACAACCATAGCATTCCTTTTGGACTCGTCATAATCTTGGCTATTACAAACTTTTGGCCCCAGGAGGAAGTAGCGGACCTGCTCTCTTGGAGTGCTTTTCGAAGCATCGACTTTCTTGGTGGCGCCACCCTTCTCGGTAGCTCAGGATTCCTCGTTTTTGCTCTGCAGCAGGCCGGTTCCCAGGCATCGGCTTGGAGTAGCCCAGAGATCATCATTAGCTTCATCGTCTGCATCTTATGTTGGATCACATTTATCAGTTGGGAGATATATTTGGCGCGCAAACGACATCGCCACGTGGAGCCGATATTTCCGATACAATTGATGGGCAAGCGGGTTTACGCTGCTGGATTATTGTAAGTTGAGCGTCATTTCCCACATCTGGCAATGGGATGGTGGCCAGTGCACTTTACTAATGGTTATAAAGAGTTACTCTCTTTACAGGATTTCCCTACATCTGCTTTTGCATTATCTTACCAGAACGATTTCAGATGGTGAATGGACAGAATGCTCTCATGGCAGGTGTTCGCATTCTTCCCATGCTCAGTGCTTGCGCCTTCGGGTCTTTTCTCGGAGGATTTCTCTCGAGTAGGCGCAACAACACGTCTTATACTCTGGTGGGAGCTGCTTCACTCCAGCTCCTCGGGGTCGGACTTATGACCACGGTATCTGGGGACAGTGAGAGGTCAGCTGCCCAGTATGGATACCAGGCAATCTTTGGTCTGGGCGTCGGCCTGTCCTTCTCTGGAGCAACCATTATGACAAACGTACTGGCAACGGAGCCCAACGAGAGGGCCCCCGCCCAGGGTGCCGTGGCCCAAGCAAGGGTCCTGGGTGGCTGCATCGGGTTGTCAATCTGCACAATCCTTTTCAACATACATGCCAATCAGCGGCTTGGAGGTCGATTGACAGAACAAGAGCTAGATTTGCTGCATCGTTCCCCTCTTTCTGGCCTGCACCTGCCTCCAAAGCTCCGGGAGCTCGTGAGAGAAGTCTACATTGGCGCTTTTGCGAGGGAGATCGAGGTTATCGGTCTGGCGTGCGCAGTCATGGTCATTATTTCTTTGTTCACGTTGGAAAAGAACCCGGCGCCTATTCAGCGTGTTGCGGCTCAGATTAAGGACGGATCGTCCTCATATCGCAGAGGGAGTGACTCTGGGACCGACACCAATGATACCAGGAACGATCATGAGATGACTTGATCAAGGCTCCCGCATGATCTATCGTGAGTTGATCTTCCTTGGAAAGACCAGACCTTGACGTCAATAGTTGGCTTTGGAAGCAAGATGGTTTATAACATGGGAATCTGCAGCACCAAGTCGTGAAGGCGGGATTGGTTCAATTTTGTCACGCGATAGTATCACTACCTTTTTGCCCTTGTGTCATGGTACTTTTTCTTATTTTTCTTGTTTTTTTTTTGTTGTGTTCCCGATTTGACGCGCGCGCATGATCTTGACTATCCGTATCGAGACATTTACGCCACCGGTCACAGAAATTGGCGGCCGAATCATGAATTTGAGAAACATTGTGGCGTTGAACTCTCCTGGCGATTGGCAACTGTCTTGTGGATGTCTTACGGAGATATTTTGTCTTCATATGCTGTCTCTTTCCTTTCAGTCGCACGGAACAGCAGCATCAGTGGAAGTCGGGCGAATCAGAGAGGACAGGAAGCACAACAAGCTGGAGCAGAGTGTTGGCTGCACACCGGGAGGTCGACTTAAAGAGTGTGCGCAAGGTTGATTTGGTGGTGGGGGAGCCCGGCGTTTCTCCTGTTTGCACTTGTTGCTTTTTATATTGCTATTGATCTCCGATTTGACAATGATGATGAGGTGGTCCCGTTGCCCCCTGTCGGTGCACGTTGAGTGAAAGGCGGAACCTGTCGACCTGGCGACTATGCATTCAGATTTCAAAGCTGTGTGTACGCCACGTGGTGATCTGCCCTTCCTTATTGTTTATGACTTTGAGTCTGAACTCATGCGGCCTGTGCACCGAACGAGACGCTTGCTTTGCTTTGGCCACGGCGAGCAAACACGCATCCCTCGAATGGGCTGTCAGTTCAGGCATTGGCGAGAATGTTGGTCTGGCTCTGCTGACATGTCTCGTCTGCGTCACGATGTGCGAGACTAGGAGACTCTGCATCGATCACTGGTCAATATGTCGGGAATGGGCGGTCTCGGGGCGTCGCTCTGCTGTTGGCTGGGCGACACAGCGTTTTGTGCTGACACGATGTCTTGTTACAGGCCTCTCGTTCATTTCAATGGGGGACAAGTGCCATACTGCCTGGCAGAGGAACAGGAGTACCGAAACGTGGGACGACATGAAGCTAATGACAGCCAGCAGAGGCCAGCCCCCACGGCCAGGGGAAAGAGAGGATTGTGCAAGTTGTGGCTGGTTCCTTGGGAACACCAAGGAGACACGGTTTTGTCAAAAATGACGAATCTCGCCATGACACTCTGCCAAAGTCTCGTTGGCACACGCTTGCACAAGTAATGTTTCCCCTTGTCGAGTGTCCTCTCGGCATCTACCATGTGGCGAGTGTTTCATGACGACCACGACAAAAGCATTGCTGCACTGCACTGCACTGCACGTGGGCATTAAGTCATCATGTTCTCAGAATAGACAGACTGATCCTTGACTTTGGGAAATTCAATTGCCGGTATATATCACTGAATTGACTCTGTGTTTCTTTCCCCCGCTATGGCGAGATGCCCCCCGCGAGGCGCGCCTCAAAAAAAACGGTCAAAACGCCGTCGGCACCCACGCCGAGATCTCTGGCCGTCGCCTTGAGCGTCTGGTGCGCCGTGCACTGCTCGTCGTAGTACTTCATGTCGTCCATGCTGGCGAATTCCGTCTTGCACGCGACCGTGTATCCACGCGAGCGGGGATCCTCCTCGGGGAGGCCGACAATCATGGAAAGTATATACGGCTTTCCATCGTCCTACATGAAAGAGAGAAAAAAAGGGGGGAGGTCAGGAGAGACATCCCCGGGTGAGCGGGTGCAAAAAAGGCGATCGGATCAGCGGAATCCTTTTTTCTTTCTTGTTGCACCGTAGGGGGTGTGTGTGTGAAGAGACGAAGAAGAAGAAACAGAAATAATTCAATTACAAGGGTGGAGGGAGATAAGGTGTAACGGTTGGTAGCGATCTCTTCGCTTACCATCACCGAAAGGGAGGGATTGGAAGCGGGAGTAGGGGAGGCCCGGTCGTGATACAGACGAGTTGGTGGCACGGGAGAAAACGTAACCAGGGGTGAGGATACGTTACTTGACGAGGGGAAAATAAAGACAAAGAAATACCATCAGATGGCAGTTCCGATGTAGCAAGGGGTTTTTTTTTTTTTTTTAAAAAAAAAAATTTGAACAGTTTCTTTTTCTGCTTTGCTTATTTACCTTGACGCTCGTCTGGTCCAGGACCTTGTACGCCTGTATCAGCTGCTGCTGCTTGTCCTCCCCGGGAAGCTTGAACATGGTGATGCGATGGACGTGGACGGCCATTGTGGTGCGACAGCGTAGTCGTTTCGTTAAGAGTTTTTATGAGGGCTAGGTTGAATGAGTTGTTTCCGATACTTGAATAGGATTATATCAGAGCACGAGAAAAACAAGGAAAAGAGACCAGTCGCGAGCAGAACGACAGTTGGCCCGACACGCAGCTGTTGGATCAGGAATGTTGGGGGAGGGGGGGAGCACGAGGTCGCGCGTGCGTGCGTGCGCTTTTCCCACTCCCGTTTCCCCCGCTCCAAACTGCTGGCAGACACACAGACAGAAAACGGATCGCGTGGGCGGTGGTGGTGGTGGGTGCGTGGTGGTCCGACGAACCGACACAAGCAAACAAACAAACAAGCGACCGAGCGAACAAACGAGCCGGTCGCCTTGGTTGTCGGCTGGTGATGCGATGTGACTGCCTTCCCTTCCCCGCCCTGCGTCTCGGCATGCGCCGGCATTGGCAGCCCGGCAGAGCGCGCTAGACACATCTTTTCACTCATTGCTACGGTAGCTTCGGAACCAGGCGGCACACGCAGGCGATGAAAAGCGCTGACAAATGTAGAACTCACATAGCGAAGATTCTCCAACCCCAGTAGACAAATTGGAAAATTAGAATAAGAAACAACGATGAGAGAAAGGAGACGAGAGAATCCAAGAGAAAGAGAAGGAGAATGAACGAGGTAAATAAAAAAAATAAAAAAGTGTTCTGTTGGCCGACGAACCCGATGGCCAGAGAATCTCATCATGTCAAGGTCAAGGGTAGCCTCTTTTCGACGAGAAACAAAGTTTACGAACCGCATCTCTAATGGCCGAGGAAGGCGCGTGCTCACTCAAGAGGATCGCTCTCATATCCGAATCTCAACGCGGCATCCTCAAGTCCACACGCTCCCTCACAAGTAGCAATGTTTGATGTTACGGAAAAAAAAAAGCATTCGATATATCTCATTGAGCTGGGAAAAGTCCCCGTCCTCCGCAAATAGGTGCTCTCCGAAACTCTCTACAAGACCCCGGGCCGCGCGCCGGGGACTTTCTAGTAATAGTACATATTCATCGTAAGAAATGTGAACCAAAGGAAACGGAAAAAATCGCCTCTAAAAATCGCACAAGCTGTCTTCCCTTCTCTTGACAAACGACGGGGTCCCTCCAACACAGCACATCGACGCCTCGCCTCAATCCTTGGCAGCAATCATGCTCATGTAGACTCCCCAGCCCAACCCGGCGATGCACCCCACCAGATTCCTCCCCTCCACCGTCTTGACCAGCGTGAAGTTGACCAAGCTCACGGCCGGCCACAGCTTGACGCCGGCAAAGACAATCGTCCAGAACTCGGCAAACGCCGCGTCCAGCACGGCGCCCAGGTCCACGGCTGAAAAGTCAATCACGCCGGGGGACAGCCAGTACCCCGTCGCTTTGGTGAAGCTCGTGATGCGGGGCGCGTTCGGCATCGCCATGTGGATCGAGTGGATGTATATGCTGAACAGGAGGGTGTTGAAGACGGCGCCGACAGTCTGGTCGAGGGCAAACTTGATGAGCGTGTTGCGGGTGCTCAGCTGAGGTTGGCTCTGATCTGGGCGGCTGGCTTTAGAAGAAGAGGGCGGCGACGGAGAAGCTACCCGAGCTGGAAAGGTCGATTCCAGGAAATCTTGCCTGTTGGTGTCCTCTCTCTCTCAGTCTTCAGAGCCCGGCCCTCTTTCCTCCACGCAGACAATGAAAAGAATGAGAGGAAGGTGAATGAACAGCCCAAGTTGATGGCATGCATGTCGCGAACAAGAAGCTCGCGTTGCGCCAACCCAACCCAACCCAACCAACCCAACCAATAAAGGAACGGAAAAAAAAGCAAAGAGAAAGAAGGAGAATGGGAGAAAGACTAGCACTAGGGAACAACGATTCAAGAAAAGAATCCAAGATACGCAGTCGGGAAAAGAAAGAAACGAACCATAGAAAATTTGGAGGTGTGCTGATGACGCTAAAGATGAGGAATTGGAACACCGGGATCCAGTTGACCTCAATAGCGCTCTATATCAGGGCACCAGAAGGGGGCCAGTTGGTCAGCAAACATCTTGAGAACGATCAAGAAATAATACGCGCATCAAAGGGAAGCGGACCTGCCTGCGATATGCCTCAATGACCTGCGCGAGGATATTGGACGCCGCGCCCAAGACAGCGGCCTGCAGCGTGGCAGACACAATAGGACTTCGCGCCATACTGAGACCAACAGTCAACAGAGAACCAGGAAAAATGAGCCGAAGAGCGCCGATTAGTGAGGAAGCAGGACAGGCAGAGAGAGAGAGATGAGGTTTGGAGGTGAGACGTGACAAGATGTGGCATCATCATGGGGAGAGGCGGGTGGGTCCACATCCTCTCTCTCGAAACAATGCTTGTTTGCGCGCCGATGCACTGACTGTTTCGTGGCCCCTATGAAATATTTCTGGCAGAATGATTCTAATTACAAGCAGGAAACAACAGGAATTCCCCATTCAATAATAGACAGGAGCAAACTTGTGGTCGATCATCATTGGCACGTCATCTCATTATTCAAGGCTAGTTGTTTTGTCTAGTGCCCCCAGCCAGCCCGAATGGCCTCCTTCTTGCTTATAGACGCTTGCCTGAGGCTGAGGTGGTTCCTCTGGCGAGCTGCACTCTTCTCAGTGACGGATTGATTTTTGGTGATGCTACTCTATGATGCGCACCATGCGCTCAAAGGTACTTCGCAAAAGGCAGCCGATTCATCGCTGCGCACATCACGACTATAAAATGTGAGCCGCCTTCATGCTGCTCGCGACTCTTCGCCCGGTACGGCAATGAAGGGGAGGGAAAATGGGACCGCGCTTTCTTAGATGCCTCGAGTCAAAATGAACATGAAGAAGAGCTGCACGAGGTAGGAGTAGAAGAAAAGGAATTGTGTCCGCTGATTGCGCTTTGCGCGGGAGTCGGTTTGCATGGGTCCGCTCGTGTTGCCAGATACCTCGGGGAGAAGAACATATCTCAGAGATCGCATCTTTCATCGCAAGTCAGCACGAGAATGCTCTATCCGAGCAAGCGGGCAACCACGTACCAGGAACAGTGAATTTGCCAGAAAGGTGTAGACAAAGATAGCCCAGCCGATCCAGCCACCCGTGCCCTTTCCGCCGTTGAGAATCTCTGCGACAACAATGGTGACGATGATGCCAACGAATTTGTATCCCGAGTAGGCAATGAGATCGAGGAGTTGGGACTGGCTTGAAATATTGAGAAGATAGCATCCCAGCTTGAGAGCCACTATCTCGACAATGACAACCACGAGGCCCGTCGTCGCTGTGTACCCGAGCAATTCGGGCTTGAACTGGCCTTTGAGTCCGGCTATCAACGTCGATAGGAGAATGTACGTGACGAGTGCCATGACTGAAGGGGATGCGTTAGTCTCGCCTATTCCGTCGCACAGGTCGAGGTTCTTCCCTACCTGGAATGTACATATCGGGACTGTTGACATCCTCGCGCGGCGCCAAATACCACCCTTCCTGACCGTTCGCCCCGGTACCCTGCTTCCGTGACCACGGCTTATGTCTCCAGGGAAAGAGGACGAGAAAGAGCTTGTTGACGACGTATGAGTTGGAAACGTTGAAGTAGTGTTTGAGGGCAGACACGTTGACATATCGGCCAAACTAAGGACACAAGATGTGTGTCAGCTGCTTTCACCATTGGAAAGACGGAGAACTCGTCTGCAGTCAAGACCAACATTCTGTTCAACGTATTCCTGCCCGTGCTTAAAGGCCGTCTGGCCGAATTGGGCGGCGACCTGGGCCGTCGGATCATTCATAAATTGCCCGTATGACCCAAAGACGTTGCCGGCATTTCCGCCCTGCTGCTGATAGGGAGTTCCTCCTCCACCGTATCCTTGACCTAATGATTGCGCAGAACCGGGCGGCGGAGGCGGCGATCGGAGTTGCGGTACCGTGGAAACGTGTTGCGGCACTGGGTGGTGTAAAGGGGGCGAGGCCCCCATTGTGCCCCGTTGCATGGCGCCGGGGGAAAAGAAAAGGTAAGAGGCTGGGAGCTGGGAAGCGAGATGCGATGATGTCGAAGCGAAGGGAGGATAAACGCTTCGCAGTTCGGAGCTCGACCGCAAGTCACGACCTCGCCCAATCCGACATGAGGAAATGTGGTCGTATCGTGGTAAGCTCCCGGCGCCGCGTGTGGATGCATCTGTTATCGGCACGTGATTGTCGGAGCGTCCAGAGCGCCGTGTCCCGTCTCGCCGCTGCTGATAGCTTGTCGGCAGGCGCTGCGATGCGCCGACAGATTCCGCGCTCAGCGCCAAGCTTTCTGAACGACAGCTGCCGCGTTGGCCGATTGACGTACATGCGATAGCGTGCAGCCTCCACGACAACCGCTTGCTCTCTTCCTCTCCTTGATGTGATCAGCTGTGCAGACTCTTTTGCATTGATTCTTGCGCCGCCGCCAAGTCAATGGCTCGGGCGCATACATCACCATGCTAGATACTTTTGAGATCATCACGACATCAGGCGTCGTCCTGTGGTCACGGACCTATGCACCGCTCAGATCGAGCATTGTCAACAACTTCATTACAGATACATTCATTGAAGAAAAGCACGGTTCCTCGGCATCAAGAGATTCGCAATCGGCCGCTGCTAACCCTCCATACATCAGCGACCAGCACACCCTCAAATGGACGACTATCAAGGAGCTTGGCATTATCTTCGTGGTACGAGGGCCTGTGAATGTTGGTCTTTTCTTCGACCACGTGGCTGACGTCTTCACTTCTTCCATGTGATTAGGCTGTGTACCGATCACTGCTGCACCTATCGTGGGTTGACAAACTCGTCGATAACATCAAGACCATCTTCGCCAGTCTTTATGGCGACCAGCTGACGAAGCCACACACTACCATTGTCGAGTGCTCCGGCTTTGATAACTACTTTGACCAGCAAATACAAGAACTAGACACATCTGGAACGACCGTTCCTGCGATACAAGAACCAGACGCAGTCATCGATAGCAGTAGTCCTGCCGCTCCAGCGCTTGCCCCCGGCTTGAGCTACCGAGGACGCCACATCAATGGCAGGAAAGATGATGGCGTCTCCTACGATACCAGTCCTGCGACCACGCCCGATACGTCGCGGCCCTCGACACCTGGTGCCGGCAATCTGCTGGTAGCCAAAGCCGGCCCCGTAGCCAAAATGTCCAGAAGGGCGCGCAAAGCCAAAAACGCATCGGCACCTGCGTCATCAGGAGACGAAGCGTCCGGCAAACAACCAAAAAAGGGCAGCAAAAAGGTCGGGCGGACGTGGAACGACGATGGCACGGCCGGCGAAGTCGACGACGGCTTGCGCCTCGACTATTCGACGCAGGCGAACCAGGCGGGTGACGCAGAGACCAACGCCGTCGGCCGGTCCAGCGCAGTCGATGCCGTGGACTCGTCGACGTGGGGCAGCACCAGCAAGGGCAAATTCGTGCTCAGGGACCTGGGCGACGAAGTGCACGACCTGCTCGCCTCCGCCGAAGCCGACAAGGCGGCTGCAGCGGCCAAGCAAGCAGAGTCAGGAAACGGTGGCGGTCTCCTGGGCACAGGCGTCAACGCGATCGGCGCCATGTTCCGCAACGTCGTCGGCGGCAAGACGCTGACCAAGCAAGATCTCGACAAGGCCATGAAGGGCATGGAGGAGCACCTCCTGCGCAAGAACGTGGCCCGCGAAGCCGCGGTGCGCCTGTGCGAGGCCGTCGAGAAGGAGCTCATTGGCGTCAAGACGGGCTCCTTCGAAGGCATCAACGCCAGGATCCAGTCCGCCATGGAAGCCACCCTCACCAAGATGCTCACGCCCACGTCCTCGCTCGACCTCCTCCGGGAAATCGACTCGGTCACGGCTCCTTCCACGGCGATATCCGCACTTCGCGGCGCCGCGGCGCCTCCTCGCCCGTACGTCATCTCCATCGTGGGCGTCAACGGCGTCGGCAAGTCCACCAACCTGTCCAAGATATGCTTCTTCCTCCTGCAGAACAAGTACAAGGTGCTCATCGCCGCGGGCGACACGTTCCGGTCCGGCGCCGTCGAGCAGCTCGCCGTGCACGTCCGCAACCTCAAGGAGCTGACGGTCCGCGAGGGCGGCCAGGTCGAGCTCTACCAGAAGGGCTACGGCAAAGACGCCGCCGCCGTGGCCAAGGACGCCGTGGCCCACGCCGCCCAGCAAGGCTTCGACGTGGTCCTCATCGACACGGCCGGACGCCGCCACAACGACCAGCGCCTCATGTCGTCCCTGGAAAAGTTTGCCAAGTTTGCACAGCCCGACAAGATTCTCATGGTTGGCGAGGTAAGCAAACCAGTTCCCCCTCACCCGCCCGATTGTGTCCTCTTCAGCAGCACAAACCCATCTCCGTGTGATTTTCTCTTTTCTTTATTTTTCACTCGTCAGCACTTGGGTCGGATTGGGTGGGTGAGTCTCCGGCGGCCCTCTCGGGGGGCGCTGCCGCGGGCTGGCCTCGCTCCGCTCGAGGGTTTCGCCATGTGTGAAGAAGCCAGGCTTCTTGTTTTTTTTTTTCTCTCTTTTTCTTTACAACAAAATTATTAACTTCTCTGGTGGCCGATGGTAGGCGCTTGTCGGTACCGACTCCGTCGCCCAGGCGCGCAACTTCAACGCCGCCTTCGGCTCAACCCGCTCGCTCGACGGCTTCATCATCTCCAAGTGCGACACGGTCGGCGACATGGTCGGCACGCTCGTCAGCCTCGTCCACGCGACCAACGTGCCCGTACTGTTCGTCGGCGTCGGCCAGCACTACTCGGACCTCAGAAACTTTAGCGTCAAGTGGGCCGTGGAGAAGCTACTGCTCAGCAGTACCTGACTCTGCCTACACCCCTCTCTACCTAAGCTCACACACATACACACACACACACACACACATTCTCTCTCTCTCTCACACATGAAACGTAAACCCAAATTAGGCCATTCAAGCGGTCTTGTTTTGTTCCTCACTTGCCCCCGTCCATTTTCATCTTTCCGCCTCGAGCAGCAAAAGCACCCGGTAGTTATGGTCGTCGCTCTGTGCCTCTGGCTGATATGGGACTTCGCGCGGCAATTGCAGAGAGCACCGCATTTTATTTGCTGATTGGCGACATGTGAATCACAGGCACATACGCACAAAAAAACATGGAGTGTAACTTGAATTATAATTATATACATTGGCATCGGCCCTAGGGGATTTTTGTTCCAACCAGGAATGAA
The DNA here is from genome assembly GCA_030780645.1 of Aschersonia sp. MBC 508. NCBI lineage: Eukaryota > Fungi > Ascomycota > Sordariomycetes > Hypocreales > Clavicipitaceae > Aschersonia > Aschersonia sp. MBC 508. The sequence goes on along the minus strand of JAPFUF010000168.1, from coordinate 11,700 downwards.
ATTTCCGACATTTCCTTTGCTCTCGTTCGCTACGCAAAGCAAATGGGAGCCATAGCAGAGCGAGTCAACCAACTGTAAATCGAACGCTGGACAAAAAAGGTCGCTTTGATCTCTCCATCTCGTGCCATGCCAGTCACCCTGTCTCTGCCTTGCTTTGTGTGTGTGCCTAGCCTTTTCTGACAGCAAGCAGTGGGAAAGTGTGTAAAATCCAAAGTAGGGGGGTATCTTTGTCGTAACAAGATTGGCAATCTAATATGGGTATGTGCAAGGGATTAAACCCGGTATAATGGTGAAAATTGGCTACTCGTTCTCGCTTGCCACAATTCTGGTAACAAAGGAAATCAGGACAAAGATGAAAGGAAGTAAACATTAGAAAAAAAAAATGAGTGTCAGGTATAGGTGGACACGTGTTCGATCTTTGAGGCATCTTGCAATCCGTTCCCCCCCCAGGAAAAAGAGACAAGGATCAACCTCAGTCGTCGTCTTCGAAAAAGTCGTGATCATCAAAATCGCCAGGTTGGGCGTCGGAATCATAGCTGCTCTGCTTCATCATGGGCGGAGTTGTGGGACGCATGCTTCGCTCCTGGTGACGGGGCGGCGTGTCTGGGCCAGACAACCCATGGTGTGGCCGTTGAGAGCTGTTCGATTGCCCGCGTCCACGACCCGGAGCGCTGGTACCGTAAGGATAGCGACGGCCCGTACTGGCGAATGCTGTAGGCTGGGGTTTGCTGTCATCAGACGATGACGATGGCCGCAAGCCCGATGCCGGTGGAGTCAACAAGCCGCTGAGCAAACCGTTCTGGAACTTCGGATTGTTGCCGATTCTGGAAGGGGTGGCATTGTTCGTGCTGGCAGGAGTGCTCAAGGCCCCGGATATGGCGCGAAGGCTGGGTTGATTCGCCTTGCGCCAATTACCCCATGCGGCCGCGATAGGGCCAATGGTCTGGGCGACACGGGGTGTGGCGGCTTGAATAGTCTGGGCTATGTTGGGCAGACTGATGGCTGAGCCCCCGTTCATGGCTCGTTCGCGCTCTTGCTCCTCCATTTGCAGATTAGCTTTGAGTCTGATGGTTGCGTCCTTGACAGCATCGCGATCGTAGTCATCGCCAGACAAGGCAGTTATGACGTCTTGCAAATCGCTGTGTCGCACGGCAAGGAGTTCCCGCAGCCAGCTAATCTCATCATCCCGCTTCGAGATCTTTGTGGCAGCTTCTGGGTCCATCTTTGAAAGGGACTGTTCCAGTTCTTCAACGCGCTGCTCACGATCTTGCAGCTGCTCCTGAAGGACCATGATGGACTCTCGCAAAGCTTGGGGCGAAATCTTCTCGGGCAGTTCCGCGGGCTTCGACAATTGCTTGGGCTGTGCGACTGCGGCCGCTGTGATATCAGTCTCCCCTCCCGCGGCCTTGGCAGCCCGTGCTGCAGCTGTGGCTGCCTCACGAGCAATTTCCAGCTTATCTTCGAGGTGCAGGACCCGGTCCTGGAGGTGTTCAATCTTTGAGGAGGACAAGCTGAGTCGCTCCAAAAGTTGTTGTTCTGAGCGGGAGGCTTCCTCCGAGACGTCGTTGATCTGGCGCTCGAATCGAGCTTGTATATCCTCCACTTCGCCTTGATGCTTTTTCTTGGCAGCCTCCAACTCCGTAGTCATTGTAGACTGAGCTTCCTCGAGCAGCATTTCACTCTGCGCCTTGGCTGTATCAGCTTCCAGCTTAGCATTATCGAGATCGGCTCGTAACTTGGCGTTTTGTTCTTCGAGCTCTTCGCGGACGACGTTGACATGGTTGTTGGCAGCGTCCACTTCGGTCTGCATTGCCATACGAGTTCGATTGACTTCACTGGCACCTGATTCTCTCGCTTCCTCGAACTCGCGCTGATAACGCATTGCTGCTTGCTGAAGTCGATGATTCTCTTTCCTCATCTCAACCAGCAAGCCTTCGAGACGGTTGCACTCATTCACAGCACGCATGCCCGACCTTTCATTTTCCTGCAGGCGCTCCATTTCGACCTCTAGGCGTTCGCGTGTCTTGGCCTCGGCCTGCAATTTGGCGTCCAATACGTCCTGCCGGGCCAACATGACCTGGTCCTTCTTGATTCGTCGCGCATTCTCTTCGCCAATTTCACGGGCAGCGCGGTTCACGTCATCCTGCAAAGACAGGAATTTAGTCCTCCAGGTTTCGCGCAAACGTTCGTTTTCCTCAAGCTGGGTAGCAAGCGTAGTGAGCGATTTCTGTAGATGCTTGTTCTCTTCGGCCGCGTGAGCAAGCTCTCCGGCTGCACGTCTTGCACTCTCGTCGGCTCGCTCAGCCTCGGACCGCCAGTGATTGTTGTCTTGGCGGACGGCTTTGAGGTCTGCTTCGAGAATATTGCACTTGTTCGCCATCTCGCTTTGGGATTGGGCGGCGTTGTCCTGAGCAGCTTCTAATAGCGTCATACGCATGGCATTCTTGGCGCTTTGTTGCTCAAGAGTCTTGATATTCGCGTCTTTCTCCTCCACGGATTCTCGCAGGCGGTTCTCTTCTTCAGAGGAAATTCGGAGAAGTCGCTGCACCTCGGAAAGCCTATCCTCGGCCAAACGCCTTGACGTCACCTCTGCTTCGGTCTTGTCCTCTTGAAGTCTGAGACGCTCTTCCAAGTCCGCAGCCCGCTGGTCGAGAACGCTTCGTTTGATAATTTCAACCTCAACTCGCGTCTCCGCGGCCTGGAGCTGTCGGCTTAGCTCGGCTGCAGTATCTTCGGCAACTCGGCGCTCTGTGATCTCCTTTTCCGTCTTCTTTTGCTCCATGGTCAGCCGCTCGCCGAGATCCATCATCATGGCTTGGAGCTCGGCAAGCTTTTGTTGAGCAAACTCATCAGATCCGGAAACACGAGACTCTTGCTCACGAACCCCGGATCCCTGTCTTTCCATCACAGAAGCGCTTCTCAAGTTAGTGAGCATATGCTCCTTCATCTCTTCCAAAGACTTAAGTATAGAGGTACTGTGAGCGGCTGAGGACAAAATGTCTTCTTCATTCGCGAGTGGGGGTGCCTGATTGCGTTGATGTGCGACAAGAGCCTCGGTGAGAGCCAGGCGCATTTGGTCCATTCTACGATCCCGGCGAGGACTAGCCGAACGCTGGGGTGCGGGATCCTCATCCTCGTCGTCTGCGTCGCTATCTTGCATGTCCCCAGAGATGCTGCGAACTTCACGACGAGTAGAATGACTTCGGCGACTCTGCAGAGCCAGAGAATCCTGTATCAGTGCCAAAGTCTTCTCGAGGGGTTCCAGTCGTGATGCGAATAGATTTCCAATAACCTCATGCACCCGACCATCAAATTGAGCTCGGGTTCTTGGTTTCTTCTGTTCGTCTTCGGTGAACGCAGCTTCCCAGTCACTGCCTTGCTCGCTGGCATTTTGAGAATTGATGAACCCCTTCAAGCTTTCAGACGATCGAGAGCCAGTAGGTGGGTCTACGAACGGATCCTCCAACTCATCCTTTGCCAATGGATCTGCACCAGAAACGGCGGGGAGCGGACGAGGGGTCAGGCTTGCGCCGTCCCGTGATAATGCGGCAGTAGGCGAAACAGCACCCTGAGAAAACGAAACATCGATGGACTTGGCAATCTCTGGTTGCCGTGGAGAAGCTTCAATGGTCTTGTGAATGCCCATGGACGGATCATTTTCCATCTGCTGCATAACTGCGTCAATCTCCGCGAATGTCAGGTCGTCTCTTGCATGAGGTGAGTTGATACGCCCCGGATGTGGATCAATAGCAGTGGCAGCAGATGCAGCAGCAGAGTCTTCTTCAATCGATCGCATGACCCCACTTTGCTGCTCCTGATAGCTAGAGATCGAATCAGGTCTCGCAAATCTGGATGCTGCCAGACCTTTAGGCGAGGGGGCTGCCGTTGGTGGAACGGCCGAATCGATATGCGTGTTATCAGCAGCTGGAGCCTCTTCTTCGGCCAACGCAATTGCCTCGTCTCCTTCTTCCGCGCCTGTATGCTCGTCCATCATCAAAGAGGCACCTGCAGCCAAAGGCGCGGAAGGAGCGGCACGAGTCGAGCTTTCAACCTCATCCGAGTACTTCTCGCCAGATGAGAACGTTTGCGGCTCCTTCTGGGGTTGGGGTTCCAATCCACTCGATGAAAGAACTTTTAAATTTCTCGAATCAACAGACGATGCTTCCGAGGATTCAGCAGTGGTGTTCAAAGTGTCCATTTGATCCGAAGTAGACATGGCCGAAAGAGACGTGTCAATTTGAAGTGGCTGTTCTTGATGCGAAGAAACATCTGTGACAACAATATGATCATTCTGTTGATGGTCAATGGCATCGACGACAGTGTGTGGAGCCTCGCTAGCTTCTCCATTCTCGTCAGGGCGTTCTGCGAACCGAGGAAGCGAGTCTCCATCGGGCATTGCACTTTTGGCACGTTTGACTCTCGACTCATCCGGGAGACGGCCATAACGGTCATATTCAGGCTGACCGAACTGATCGGTAGCTGATCTTTCGTCAGCGGATGACCTGCTGGAAGGTCTGACAATAGGTATGGCTTTCGATTTCTTAGATCCAAGGCCAGAGTTGGTAGAGATATTGATGTTCCCAAACAGCGAATCTTGACGAGAGGCGTGTCCACGTCCCGATCCCTCAGGAACGTCGGCAGCGGGCTGCAAGGGCGTGAAAGTGGGAGCGTCGGGTCTGAACTTAGGACCCGACGTCGAAAAGCTGAAAATGCTCTGGCCAGGGGAGAATGAAGGGGCACTAGCATGCATCTTAGAGCCTCCGAATTGTGGCACTGGGGCGTTGAACAGCGGCGGCTGTGTTTGTGAAGTTGAGTCCTGATTGGAATCGATCTCATTCGTCCCGACTTCCGCCGTGAAGATGACAGGCTGAGAGTCACTGCCTCCGGTGAAGTTTCGTATGTCAGAGGGAAAAGATGTCGACTGTCCAAACTTGAATTCAGGTGCTTCGACGTTCAGTTTCGCGAAGGATGATTTGCTGTTGTGACTGGAATGTCTCGCACTATTTGCACCCGAGATGGTGTTTTGCCAGGGGTTACTGGTAGTAGACAAGTGCCTCTGATGTTGCCTCAAAGCTGTGGTAAGATCGAACTCGTGGACGGGGGCTTCGAGACTTTCAAGGCTCGTGTCGGTCGTCTGGTTTTCATTGTCTGTCCTGCTTGACTTGGGCAACTCTTGCAGGGATGGCAAATTTCCTCGGAAACCGTTTTCGTCGACGTTGGCTTTCGGCTCGTCGTGTTCATGAAAGAAATTCTTGGACAGAGATTGACCCCGAGAGTTGGGGCGGGGGTGATGCAGTTCCAATGGGTTACCTGGTTCACTGGCAAATCGCTCGGCAATCGCGAGCCCTTGAGCTACGGCCTCTTCATTTCGCGGAGAAACAAAAGAATTATTTGACCACGTCGACTGGGGATTATAATCCTCATGCTCCAGCTGATTGCGAAGTTGCTCTTCCAGGTGGTATTCAGCGTTGTCGGCAGCGCCTGCTTGTGAGCGGTCTCCATAGTGCCTTGGCGGTTCGGGAGTTTCTGAGGGGCTCTTGCTCAGGACTTCTTCGTCAGCCTCACGCACATCTTGCAAACGCGGGGATGCGATCGTGGATGCCTGTTGAGGAAAGTATTGTAGCGATTGTTGACGCTGAAGAAGGCCAAAGCCAGGGCTTCCGTTCCGTTCAAATCCTTCTAGTCCATGTGACGTTTGAGGAGAGAGAACACCGCTGAACCCTGCCAGTGGAGAGTCTGATCCGCCAGAACTTGGGAGTAGATTCGTATGGCCCCAAAGGGGGGCTTGAGGGAGCTGGAAGGGCGAATTGCCCGTAGACAGCGAAATTGACTGGCGAGGATTGAATTTCGGTGGGGCAAATGGTATTGGTGATGTCCCTGAAGAAAGTCCAGGGCTCGTGACGCCAGAAAAGAACTGTGCAGGAAACGGGAAGCCAGCAGCCCCGTGACCACTTGACGCTGACGAAGGGGGAATCGGAGGTGAAAAGGGAAGCGAGGGATATTGTGCTGATGCTTGCCTCGACGGGACGGTAGTGGGCGGTGATATTGACGGTTCTGGAGGCTCGCCGCCAAACGAGACACCCAGTGCACGCAGTTTTGCCTCTTGCAGCTCGTCCACGTAGTTTTTCCATGCTGCAACAAAATGTTAGTCGACAAATCATCACTGCTGCAAGGATGAGAATACGAACCATTCAGGTCTGGCAGAAGAACATTATAGCTCTTGCCAGCCCGTTCTTGAGCCATGTCATCGGCAATCGGCCATTCTAAACGACTTTGAGAATCGTCTGTACCGGGTGGCCGGTACCCCTCCACTAGGAGATCAAAGCCCTCGACGCTGTAGCCAAGCTCTTGCCATGACGCAAACATGTTCTGGACCTCTGCGGGGGTTAGCGGTACCGGGGCGCCTCCTGGCAGACCTCGTCCCTCGTCTCGTGGGACCAGGACCATGATATTCTTGCCTTTCCATGGCACTTTTTTCTTAATGCGAGGGGTCATGGCCGCTTCTTTGGCCGGAGGCTTGTTCCTGTTTTTAGTAGGCGTCGAGGTTATATGCTTGTCTTTTTCACCGTGTTCATCATCCGAAGTCTCCTTTGCCTGTGCAGTTGATACACCTTGTAGTTCGGAGAGCGATCCATCGACGGAGACGTGGTCTGCCAAGTCGACCTCTGACTGGCCCTGTTGGGGCTCTGCGTCGGACATGTTGCCTTTCTCGGGAGGAAGCTCTGGTCTTAATGTCTCTAGGCTTGATCGGGCCCTTGAGTGGCGAGACGCCTTGCGTGATTGGGCTTGCGGTTTGTGGAAAGCCCTTGGTGTGCGAAGGCCTCTTTGGTCAAAGCGTCCCGCTTCTGAGCCGCTCAATGAAGAGTGCTCACTCTCGCTCCCTTCGCTGAACCAAAGGCGTGGCTCAGCATTCACGGCGCCGGTGGTGTGAGTCCGGATCCAATCTTCCGTAAGGCCTCGATGTGGCCTTCGAACCCGATTGGCAAGAACCGCAGCGGCTGCACTGATGGGCGGCTGAGCGGGTTCGTCAATATGGCTGTCGGTCGTTTGACGGAGAAATGGAGTCTCAATGCTCAAGCTATGAATTGGCGAGTCATCCGAAGTCTCGCTGCTGAAGCTCTGTCGACGAAGATTGCGGTCAGTTCGAGGATAGGGAGAGCCCCAGCTGGCTGTTCCAAACTGGTTCTCCTCCCCGAAAGCCGGCGGCGGAGTTTTCAGAAGCTGCGCAACCCGGCTGGGTAGCTTTGGTGCAGGGAGCGGAGGGAGAGTAGGCGACGAGTCGATGTCCTCTTCACCATCGGCTGTCGACGTCGTTGACAATGCCGGTGACCTAGGCGATTGGTCTCGGCCTCCCTGTGCAGATGGCCCCGGGATCGGGTTCGTGGACGGACCAGATGGCGACGTCTTTTCGGAGGCCTGGTGCACGGTAACGGTACGAATCTTAGCTCCCATACTTGTCGATGTAGATAGAGCCTGCCGCGCATCTGGACTGGTAGGTGCTCAGTCAAAGACAGGGAGGGCCGAAAACCGGTCTTTGTGCAAGAACACGCAAGGTATCCGAGCACTACTCCCTCCTGTCGAAGCAGAGACCCATCCAGGCAGAACGAGCAGAGCAGAAAAGTGAGGGGGGGAGGGGGCGCGCGAAGAACCAACGAAATCGGTACCTACCAGTGAGATTCAGCGCAGACGAAAACAATCGTCCGCCGCCGACTCTCTATCAAGAATTCCTGTCGCAAATTCGGGTCTGTGGCTTGGACTTGTCTGAAAGAACAGTGTTGCGCAGTGGTTGAGATATGGTACGCGACGCGTTCCTACCGCTAAAACAAACACCTTAAGGGAAAGGGGCCGGGCGGGTCATGCAAATTGTTATCGAGCGGAAACAAATTTCCTGGGGAAATGAAGTGCGCCAAGGTCAAAGAAAAGACAAAAAAGCCTGGGACGGGAAACCAGCAAAAGTGAGAATGCAGAGCTCATATATATGTTGTCAGGAGGCCGAGGAGCTTGTGAAAGTCAGAATAGTTTCTAAAAAGTATGATGTATGCAGTAAAAGGTTCAGACGAAGATTTGAGCTTGGGCGCCACCAGGCTCCATTCTGCTTCCTTGGTGACTTCGATTGTTCCACTCAGCGAGAGCACTGAAGAAGCCAGCTGTAGCGCCCCCAAACCTCATTGGGGGTAATTAAAAAGCTAGCCTCTTTTCGTCGGCCAACGCTCCAGCTGGGGCCTCGGCAGGGACACAAGGTACTCATACATGTAAACAATCATTATTGATCTGGTTTACATATAGGTAGCTAATGACCAAGGATTTTAATTCTATTTTCGCTTTGTTCATGACTCCGAGAAATACAAGCCTTCCGCTCGGCCAGTTGAGGATATCTACCACTTTGTCTTGCTGCAGGATTGGTTTGCAGCAGAGCCGGAGAGCAGCTGCGCTTTCCTGCCCCTTTCGGCCATTTCGGAAATTTGCGAATTATACAGTCACCTGCGCCGTTCGCATAGCTTCAGTTTATAACCACGAGGGTAAACATTCTGAAAAAAAGAACAGCAAACAAACTTCTAATAATCTGAGAAGGAACATGCCCTCTTTCTAACATTTGGGAAGAATTCTTGAGCAACGCCCGGATGGCCGCACGATCAGCAAAAACCTCATCCGCCTGTTGTGGTGTACATATGAGCCGTCCCGCTCCGCAGATGATTAGTACGGCCGATGTAACTTTGCGGCCAGGGGCCAATGACACTGCATGAGGGCAGCAGCACATTGCTCGCCCACGTTCAATCTCTCAATTGGACAGGACTTCGTAGTACCCAAATACGTCTTGAGAAGCTGGCCTCCCAGTGGCGGCTCGTGCACGTGCACAGCCCGATTTGATTCTTGGGGAGCTACAAGCTATGGGCCAAATTTCACGAAATCATGCAAGCATGAATTGGACTCGTGTACATAAGGGATAGGGGACCAACCTACTCGCACACCACATTACTCAAAGGAACCAAACAACCAAACCATGCCCTGATAGGAGCGAAAAGAGCTGCAGCAAGTGTCTGTCTAGCTCGCGTCATTCACATCATGGCCCTTCGGAATGCTGAGACTGTGGTGACGTTTGTTTTCCTTTCCCTTTTTTTTTTATTTTTATTTTTTGAAAACCTGCGCTAAAAGGGTCCAAATCACTCATCCCGCCCACCATCGCCCTCGGCTCGGCGATTTAGCCTGAGAGAGCGGCAAGGTTCCACCAGGACCCCATTTCAAGCTTGGCCCCAGGTACCGCTTCGCACGGTCGGGAACTATAATACGTGTGCCACGGGAGCGAGGTCGACAAAAAGAGGTGAAGAAAAGAAAAAGGAGAAGGCGTCGCTGCTACTGCCGATTCAGACCCATCGTCTTGCTGCTTAACCTGAATTTGACAACTTTGCGCCTCGAGAAAACGACAATCTTGAAATTGGCTTGTACAAACATTTGAGAAACTGCAATGTGAAACTTTGTGTCGAAAACCGCTTGTGGCAAGTGGAGTTTTTCCAACGTTTAGGCAGCCACAGTCTGCTGACACGACACGTCATGATTGGTCAGAGAAATTGGTCAGAGGATCTCTTCTGGCGATCACGACTGATCGGAAACAAGTCCTCCGCACGCGATGTGTGAGCAACACAGGATAGGGCCTGGCATAAGTTCACCCGCCTACAAGTCACGACAGGTGTCGAGTATTTGTTGCTTGGGCATGTCATCTCGTACATCTCGTAAATGGTTGTAACAGCCCCTAGTCATTATCTTCTCCGGTATCACAACAAGAACCCGTCTTTGAAAGACCCGGCACAAATCGTTGCCATCCGATTGGCGTCCGCATTTTCTTCATCAATTATTGGGCATAAGCACCGTTGTATGACATAGGCTCTCGATATACCATGGAACAAGAGTCGTGCACCGATTTCAGCTTGTGCCTGACACGGTCGTCGGGCATAAACGCAAATGCCTGTACTGCTGAGGTAAAATTAGATTATCTATCTGGGATATTTGTGGCGAACTCGCTATGCATCTGCTGGCAGTAAAAAGACTGGCTCGTAGCTCAAGCCGCCTTAGTAACTGCATTACGAAAGGTGACGGCCTCGAATCCAGTCGTACGGCGGCCCTCAAAATAACGCAGGGCTTGCCAAGAAGGACCTTCCAAGGCCACATCGTGTTGGCGCAAGAAAAGAAAAACAGGAAAAAAAAATGTTGAAAGTCTCCGCATACAGAAAGCGGTCCGTAGCAACATTACATGACGATGACGCAAAACGTCCAATTAAAAATTGGACGAGGGGTTCACGTGGCCCGGCTGGTGATAGTTCTCCAGGGTAGACTGGAATGGGGTCCGGCCGCCAACACTATTGCCGCGCTCGGATTTCTCAGGCCCTGAAGCAGACATATCATAGTCCATAAGCACATCGTGCTCCTCGTTGTATTTCTTGCGTCCCCAAATTCTCCAGGCAACCAAGGCAAGGGTGCCCAGTACAATGGCACCACCAACGCCAACAACGACACCAATGACGGTGTTTCGTGTCTTCGGCGTCATGCCTGTAGCTTCGCCATTGTCGGAATTGAGGCCTGGGGTTGAAGTTGAAACAGTCGTGCTTGTCATTGTCTCCTTGGAGCCATCACTGCGGGTGGCCGTGACGACTTCAACCTTGGTTGTCAAAGAAGGAGTTGCGGAGCTCTCGGACGGTGCGGGAATCAGTCCCGCAGCGGTCCGAGAAGTTGGTAGCGTGCTCTGTTGGTTTGCAGGTGATTGACTAGAGCTTGGCGGCTGGGCGGCGGCGGAAGACGCGGCGGCAGACGAAGAGGCGGATGGAACTGGTACCGGTGATGGAGATGGTGTGGGTGTTGATGGCGGTGTTACTCCAGCACTGCTGCTCGGCGAAGCTGCGCTGGAAGCGGACGCAGCGGGCGTGCTGGTGGGCGTGCTGACCGAGCTGGGTGTGCTTGGTGCTGTGGCGACTGCTGAAGGAGTAGATTCGTTAGCAGAGGCAGTGCTCTGGCTGTCAGCTTTGGCCGACGCTGCGGACGATCCAGCTGGGCCGATGACTACGGCATTTTGTCTTTTGACGAGAGCCCTTGCGTCAGGCTCGCTTCCACCCAGCCAAGTTGCCTGTGCTACAGAAAGCACGGTAATGGCTACGAGAAGTTGTCGCAGAGCCTGGCTAGTAAACATTTTTGTGTCCGTTTTGTCAGGGTTCGCAAACGAAATGGCAGTGATGTCGGTCTTTGTCGGGGTTTCGTAAATCGTGGAGATTAGGGAGTTCGCAGGCTATCGTGACTTGTGGAATGAGCCACCAGCTTCGTCCGAAGAATTGCTGTGGGGACCGAAAACCTCTTCAATGTGTCGTGAATCAGGTTCTTCGTCTGACAGTGAAACGAAAGTAGTGTGGGCCGCCCGGGCAGCAGACGAGCGCAGTCAAAAAAAAAAGCGAGAGTACGGTAAAGGTAGGAAGACCCTTCCAGAGAATGGTCACGACCTGAGGGCAGGACAAGCAAGCAAGATGGCGAGAAACGAGGGCAAGAAACGACAAAACGAGCGAGGCAGGTTGGAGTTGGATGGAATATGAAGAGGAAGGGAAAAGGGACGGAGAACTGAGGGAAAACCAAGGTCAGGCAGAAGATGTTTCATGGGGTCGAATTCCGGGGCGGGCGCGAACAGGGCCGCACAAAGGACTGGACGAGAGCAAGGTGCAGAAA